>NQII01005518.1:181768-247300 GCA_002778355.1 Clitarchus hookeri
GTGCATGTACGAACACATGTACACACACACAGTGGAATGTAAACATTGCCATGTGACTGCCACATGGCAATGTTTGTTTACCCTTTGGCAGAAGGATACGAAATGGGCTTGAAAGTAGATCTTTAGCAGGGCTTCAAGAAAGTCTCTTCCAGTCATGAACCGACTATACACGCCAACTGCTGAGTCGAACAACTGCGTATCAACCTAACGCTGAGTCGAACAAGTGCATATCAGCCACTGAGTCGAACAACTCCATACAGGCACAACTCCTGAGTCAAACAACTCACCTTCATATCGGCCAGCCGCAAAGTCGAAAATACAAACTAATCAGCTCCTGAATTGGATATATTATACCAACTAACTGCCGAGTTGGACAACTAACTCCAAGAAACTACTGAGTTGAACAAATGCATAGCGGCCAGCTATGTCGAATAACTGCAAATCAGTCAGCGGGGGAGTTGGGCAACTAAAACCAGTGAACAGCTGAGTCGAAGAACTGCATAGCAGTCAACTGCTGAGTGGGACGACTAAATAATAGCGAAATGCTGGAACGAACAATTGCATACCGAAAAGCTGTTGAGTTGGACAACNAGTCGAAGAACTGCATAGCAGTCAACTGCTGAGTGGGACGACTAAATAATAGCGAAATGCTGGAACGAACAATTGCATACCGAAAAGCTGTTGAGTTGGACAACTAAGACCAACTAACATCTGAGTTGAATAACTGCGTAGCGATTTGCTTCCGAGTCGAATTCACAATACCAGTCAAAATTTTGCATTTAATTCCTATTCTGCGTCCCCTTGCACTTAAAAATGTCTCCGTTGTCTTGGCTAGTCTTATCTGCGCGTACGGAAGCAGAGCCAATACTCAGCTCCTAGTTAAGCAACCAGTATGTGAAGTTGAGAAATGGTTGTACACGCATTTTAAGTAATGACAGATGTTTGATGACAGTAAGTACAGTGTCCTTTAGATTGCAAATAGCTATTAAAGGAAATGCCATTCTAAATACTACTGTACCAAAGCAGTGGAATTCCATCAAGTAAGAAAGATCCCATGTAAAAGCTTACAATTATGTTCGAAGAACGGATTTAAGGNCATCAAGTAAGAAAGATCCCATGTAAAAGCTTACAATTATGTTCGAAGAACGGATTTAAGGTTGTGTGTGTGTGTGTGTGTGTGTGTGTGTGTGTGTGTGTGTGTGTGTGTGTGCCAGCTGTGTAGGAACCAATATCTGTCTTCCCGACATTGGTCCGTTTTTTTCCCCCTACTGAAAGTATTAAGGTTAGCACACTGTTAAAAATAATGAGTTTTAAAATACGAGTACACTTAGTATAACAAATGTTTTGTGTAAATGAGATAAACTGAAGTTGCGCTGGTAATTAGTTTATTAAAATATGGGCCTAATGAAAAAAAAAAACTAAATGAAAATACGGGTCGGTGTAACGTGATTTGTCAGTTGTGTGGGCAACCCAATGTTAGGAGCATGCGCAGATGGGGTAGAGTGCGCATGTAAACTGGAACTCTCCGCGTTTCAATAGTGGCCAGTTTTTTTGTAAACAGCACTACCAAAAACAACATGTTTCTATAAATGAATGCTTTGATATGTTTGTTCACTTCCTCCAACGTATTTAATGTCACTACAAACGAAAAAAAAAACCTATTTTACTTTGTTTTTTATTTATTTTTATTATTTAACAGTTATAAAGCTGTTCAAAGTACGCGACAAAGCAAAAATGATAGTAAAACACGTTCTTAACATTCTTACTTCTCACACAGTCCTGTCTATTTATAGAAAAAAAAAACCTTTCTATGGAATGGCTACACACGCCAGCAAACTCAAAGCAGAAACATGTTTCCTAAGATAGTGCCATATTTTACTAAAACAGAACGGAAAACCAGCATACTAATAACAGTAAATTATTTTTAAATCAAAACCTTTCAAATAGAATCGAACTGTACCAGCACGTTTAAACATTTAATATTCCAATTCCTAAATGTGCTACGTTCGGTG
Source organism: Clitarchus hookeri (assembly GCA_002778355.1). Taxonomy (NCBI): domain Eukaryota; kingdom Metazoa; phylum Arthropoda; class Insecta; order Phasmatodea; family Phasmatidae; genus Clitarchus; species Clitarchus hookeri. The sequence continues at coordinate 183,781 of NQII01005518.1, forward strand.
GAGGCAATACCAATACTTGTATCGGGCGTCTGAAGTCCAGTAAAGCCGACAGAATTTCATAATCTCGGAAGTGGAAATTGGAAAGATCGTAGAAAATGTTGGGTGCCTTGCGCACACGTTACACAATAGCAGAGTTTCTGCAGCATGTGATATACATAATCATAACAAGCAGCAGATGTATTGTACACTGATGTTGAAGCTTTTGTTGTCAATACCTTCAGCTATATTTCCATCTATGTCATCAGAACTGAGAAGCTTAATAGTGTTTATGACTATTATAAACACAACCTATAAAATCTTTTGGTCACATTTAAAAATTAGGTGGATGCTTCTCACGCCGTCAGCGGAGAGAATGTTGATTGGTAGGGAAACCCCTAGGCATTATTTTCCTACAACAGCGATTTCTTATAATATTTTTCCAATTTTTCTCTGATACAAAGAGTGAAGTGTTTGCATAGTTCCATAGCAACAAAATGCGCATTAAACACAAAAATTAATTAGAATGTTTAAGTGTTTCTGTAACTAAATCAAAGTTGATGCCACATGAAATTTGTATAGTTTACGTGAATGTAAATAATTTAATTTAATGGGAACCAAAGTAAAAAAAAAAGTTATTGCCAAAAAAATGAAGTTAGAAAAATTTCTTTGATAGGCTAGAACTATCTCAGAAATTGACCTTCAGTGGTGAAACATGTGGATAGTTATAAGTGTAAGACAAATAAAGTTCCCAAACGGCATGAAACAGGAAAAACTGTAGCTTGGTTACCTAAAAAAAAAAAAAAAATGCGGCTAAGAAAAATTTGCGATTACGAACTTGAGTGTGGATGGATAGGACAGGAAAAATGTTCGAGACAAGTGGCTTAAATTCTTTTAAGACTATCATCTCTTCGGAACAGTATTACGTATAACTGAAGTTCTGTAGTACATTATCTTTGTATCTTCACACAGTGCAAGAGTTGAACGCAGGTTATTTAATGGGAGCACGGTGTAGTGATTAAACTAATCGTTTTACTTTAGACGCAGTTAAAAGAGTCAGTACAATTTCAGAAGGCCGTTTTCTGAATTTTACATTCATGTTCAAAATAATTCCTCCATCGTGCTCGTTGTAAGAAATCTGGAAAGGTTGAGTGGAATAAAGAAATAAACAAAAAAACATTATGTATGTGGTTTAGAAGTAATTTATTATTCACATTTCTTCTCGAAATTCTAGCAATTGTGATGTGAAGTAAATAACTGCTAAAGGAGGAGACATAGTAAAACATCAGTGGTAGAGATAGAAATATTAGTGTGTGGACAGTAATAAATAACTATAAATAATATTGCGTCAACACTTTCAAGTCACTGTGATTTGTGGGGCAGCGGTGGCGTAGTGTCCAGGACGCTCGCCTCCCACTACGGCGATCCGGGTTTGACCCCCGCCGGGTTCACTCCCGGATTTTCGCATGTGGGAATCGTGCTGGACGATGCCGCTTGCCGGCGGGTTTTCTCAGGGTACTCCCGTTTCCCCCGCCCTTGCATTCCAGCGCCGCTCCATTCTAGGGTCTCNGGTTTTCTCGGGGTACTCCCGTTTCCCCCGCCCTTGCATTCCAGCGCCGCTCCATTCTAGGGTCTCATTTCTGTCATGTCCGGGGATGACGGTTACCTACGAGTCCCAGCTGGAAAGACCGTCACTCGGAGGGTGTTGCCTTACCCTGGGTGCACTCCCCACACGCCATTCATTCATTCACTGTGATTTGTACCTGTTACGCTTCACAGGCAGTGGTGTGAATCGTCTGCACTAGGTACAGCAAAAATCAGCGTCCAATGAGGCAAGTCTAGTAAACAACTACTGCTAACAACATGCCTCAAACACAGTTGAGCGCTCCCAGTATCTCTAAGTAGTATAAAAGAAAGTCGCTTGTCCGCGTCTGTCTGTGTATTCTCTTAGTACTTTTAAACTACTTGATGGATTTTGATGAGGTTCTCAAACATCATTTAGAGAATTTCTCGAGGAAGGTTTCGGTGTATAATAAATTTTTATTTAATGTAAGGATAGTAGANTCAAACATCATTTAGAGAATTTCTCGAGGAAGGTTTCGGTGTATAATAAATTTTTATTTAATGTAAGGATAGTAGAGAAATGTTGAACCGTTTGTAATCAAGTCGTAAACCCCCGTTTTTAGGGCACTTGCATGGTTTGCGCTGACTAAACTATTAGAGATACATTAAAGTAATGTGCTACTAAACTGTAGTTCTCAAAACGGTCTACAGAAAAGTCCGCGATAGCATATGTTTATCTTTTAAGGGTGAGAGACGGTAACCATTTTTGTCTTTCTAAGTATCGCTGTAAAAACTAAATTGCTACCGGGCGAAGCCGGGCCGGTTCCCTAGTCCAGTATAGCAGTGTAATGCAAACAGCAAAAGCAATTCCGAATTAAATCACGTTGATTGCAAAGCCTAAAACGGTATATTTATTTGTGATTGCAAGAAGTAGTGAAATATTAGTTGTATACTTTTAGGTCATTTGGGATAATCTACATTTTCTCCCCTCATCTCTTTCATTCCCAGTGAAGAAAATTGCCGAAATGGTGAACATGAAGGTTGTATTTTACCAGTGCTCTTCACTCCGAGGCTCAGTGATCGTCCTTGTAGATATCTTCCTTGTAGATATCTTCCTTATGCTACTGCTCCATGTCATGACTGGTTCATGTCATCGATCATCGAGCACAGAGCCTGCAGCTTACTGGTAGCGATAACGAAATAAATTCTTTGTCATATTTTTTGTAAGTACAGCATGCATCAGAATTCTTCTTATTTGCAACACCCGAGAACCGTAAATTGATGTGGAAATGAGACGGTTTATTCAACGTGCGCTTGTGACGTTATGTCACGATTTCAGTTCCCATGTCTATGACAACCCTAGCCTATAGCCACAAACTGCTTATAACTGCGATGATTCTTAATATTTATTTTACCGAAGTGACATTACTTTATGATTTAAGGTAAACGAAAATTACAGCAAATAAATAATCGAAAATCTACAATAACACCCATGTCGTATGTAACCCGTGATTATGTAAAATAGCTCAATTATATTAATACGCTCCGATAGACAATACATATTTTCGGTTGTTCCTGGCAGGGATAACACTTATAGATAGTTANAATTATATTAATACGCTCCGATAGACAATACATATTTTCGGTTGTTCCTGGCAGGGATAACACTTATAGATAGTTAGGCAAGCGTGCGACTCACTTTGCAGGAAGAAACTTAAACTTTTCACAGGGGGTGCGTGTAGAAGGGTTGAAATGAGAGGAAAGGAAGGAGGTGAATGCATGTTTCAAAGTATCTTGTGTGCAAGACCGCAATTTATTTTGTGGTCGGTTAAAATATAAAAATGTATGTTAGTAGGTAATATAGTAAAGTAAATTTAACAAAAAACAGNTTTATTTTGTGGTCGGTTAAAATATAAAAATGTATGTTAGTAGGTAATATAGTAAAGTAAATTTAACAAAAAACAGAAAAACTAAAGGCAATAAGCTATCACGGGTTAAAGCCTTNATTTATTTTGTGGTCGGTTAAAATATAAAAATGTATGTTAGTAGGTAATATAGTAAAGTAAATTTAACAAAAAACAAAAAAACTAAAGGCAATAAGCTATTACGGGTTAAAGCCTTTTTTTCGGAGCAACTATGCAAAATGTGGTCCATATTGGCTAAAAGTTTTAGGAATGTACATATCTGGGCAACTTTACGCATGGGATCGTTACATGTGTGTCTTTCTATTTAAGGCGAATTTTTACGAACGAGCGTCGGCGATCAAAACACCCGCTCCCCGGTGTTACGCTGGCCTATTTTGGTTGCGTGGTTTAATATTTTCGGCCCCGTTTACTGGCCGGTGGAGGGGAATTCTGCAACCGTCTTTCGCAAGGTGTTGTTGTAATGACACTCGTGTCCTGGGCTAATGTTTGAAGGTGTGATCAGGCAGGCCGTTCAGCAAAGGCCTGATCATACATAACAGAATACACTGCTGTGCGGTTTATATCTGAACATTGCGGCAACGCAGAGTTAACGCGACTAGCAGCTGATTGCAAACCTGGAACTTGTCGTGCCGCAGCACGTTGCAACTGACCCGGCCGCGCGACAGCAGCAGCGGGGGAATAAGGTCGAGGAGACGGTGAAACGAAGACGGATGTTTCCGCGGGAACTCCTCCCACGTCACCGCGAGATGTCATCCGCGTTCCGACGTTGATTGCTGTGTCGCCCCTCGATCGCCGCGTCTCGCAGGAAGCCCCTGACTCTTGATGACACTCGCCGGGCACGCACATCAGGCAAGTTATTGTAAGTGCCACAAGCGTGGTAACCTACTCTACATCTAAGTGTTAGGTGCGAGCCCGCGGTAGGGACGAGCCGTAAATCAAACCCACCAGCAGTTGTGGCGCAAACTGTATTGTACACGCTGATCACGGTCAAGTTAACACTTTTGAAACAAAACTTCAAAAAAAATTGCTGTCCGTTGATTGTACACTGCCGTACACTCTGCCACGCAAACTCCCAGTTAAGTTGGCAACAAATTAAGTAAACACTGAGAAAAATTTCTTTCTTGAATCAACAGTGTTTGTTTTGCGCAACCAGATTAATTTTTTTGTACAGAGGCAATGGAATATTTGGTGGCTGTAACCAAATTATTCTGTTGTTCTTATTTGTTTGCCGCAAGCAGAAATTTGGTTGATGCAACCAAAAATTGTTTGGCTCTATGTATAAAAAGTTTCTGTTAGTATAAAAAATATCGGAAGCCCGACTGGGATTTGAACTAACATCATCTGCTCCCGAGCGCAACGCCCTAGCAACCTCAGCTTAATTTTTTTATTTAATAAAGTTGACTTTATTGACATGCAGTCTAAAAATTTTTTGTAAATTTACCACATCAGTGTATTATTACAGTGATAAGGCACGTATACGTAAATTATTTCCCCATACATGCATGATAACGTTCCTACAGTTGCTCAGGAAAGAGTCAAATGCATAGAGAAGTTCCCAACTTTGTGTAGTAGCGATGTTTAACATTCCCATATTTTCAGACTGACGTGTAGCATTATTTCCATACTCTTTATAGGTAAAAAAACTTCCATTAGAGTTTAGGAAGTTTACCAAAAACATTTGACAGTGTATTGGCCGGTACATAGCCGGTGGACAGAGCGCGTGTAACGGTGTGACGAGCTCAAGTTAGAACTACCAGCTGACAAACTCACAGTACACATGTGGGCGACATGCGAACTAGCTCAAGTTAGAACTACCAGCGTACACATGTGGGTGACATGCGAACTAGCTCAAGTTAGAACTAACAGCTGACAAACTCACAGTACATATGTGGGCGACATGCGAACTAGATCAAGTTAGAACTACCAGCTGACAAACTCACAGTACACATGTGGGCGACATGCGAACTAGCTCAAGTTAGAACTACCAGCTGACAAACTCACAGTACACATGTGGGCGACATGCGAACTAGCTCAAGTTAGAACTAACAGCTGACAAACTCACAGTACACATGTGGGCGACATGCGAAGTAGCTCAAGTTAGAACTACCAGCTGACAAACTCACAGTACACATGTGGGCGACATGCGAACTGGAAGTCTGCCGCGGAGGAACCGGGGCGCCAACNCAGCTGACAAACTCACAGTACACATGTGGGCGACATGCGAACTGGAAGTCTGCCGCGGAGGAACCGGGGCGCCAACTCCCGACCCTTTGACCTTAAGTCGGTCACTCGGCACCTGAGCTATGAGGGCAGAGCAGCGTATTCTGGCCTTAGCTGAACGGCCTGCCTGATCACTTCTTCAAACATTAACCCAGGTCACGAGCGTGATTGCAACAACACCTTGCGAAAGACAGTTGCCAGAAATCCCCTTCACCGGCCAGTAAACGGGGCCGAAAATATTAAACAACGCAACCGAAATAGGCCAGCGTAACACCGGGGAGCGGGTCTTTTATCGTCGACGCTCATTCATAGCAATTCGCCTTAAATAGAAAGACACAAATGCAAATACTGAACAACGCGCGCAAATAAATATTTCAAATTTTCCAGATTTACTTTTCAGTTTTCTGTCGAACTTGTTTTATTAGAGTATTTATGCCATTATAAAGCATCAACAAATTCACTTACAAACACTGTTGTTATTTTAATTGTCACAAAAAAATGCAAACATACTCTCGCGCAATATTTTTGAACGGAGGTAATCAAATGAGTGGCCAAACAAATATATATACGATTTATTAAACTAAATATTTTGCTAGCAGGTTAATTTCTTTCGGGCCCAAAACGGAGGTTTTGTTTATTAAAACAGGCCCCCCCCCCCCAGATTTGTTTACTCAACAAAATATGATTTGGCCATATACAAACAATTATTTTGTTGGCTTTTCTCCAAGTGTAGTTAAAAAATCTTGACGTTGCACTAAGAGTTTAATGTTTGATTTTGTTGGAGATCAAGTTGGTGTTTTCTTGCTTTAGACTGCACTCATTAGATTATGATTTGGCATATCGGTAACACATTTAGTGTTCCTAACAATTCCACGTTTTTACTTGACTGTCGCATAAATAGAGTCATTAGGCGTACGACATTGCAAATTTTACGTATGACAGTAGGACACATTATGAGGAGGAAAATATATCCTAAGCAGGTATTTCAAAACTGCTCAATTAACCGCGAACAACCCACAGAGTCAAGGCAGGATCTGTGCTATGCATTCTGCAAAAACAAACATTCGTGGCCGAACAATTCTTAGTAACCGTTAATTAGGAGAAAAATGTAATTAAAATATTAAAATCTTTCTTGCATTTTCGATTTTAGATTCTTAAAATTTGCACCAAATTTTCCCCCATTTTATTATTTATTAGTTATCAATTTTTTAAATTTTAAAAGTGAACACGTTGCAGAACTATTTCGTTGTCTAAAAATCGTCTCTAGAGCCAGCATTGCAACGCATTTAGCAGTTTGTTTAACGACGCTACGGATAGAGTAAAAAAAGAGAATAATATATAAATCCGACAGCCACTGGTTATTGAAAAAAAGCGAGGCACCATAACTGATCAAAATATATTATTAAGTAAGGATATTTGTCACACGACAGTCATCAGCTGGTTACGAAACTAGTAGTACCAAAGAGGTGGAATACTTCTGACAAGCAGTCATTGCGAAAGTCGATACAAAATCATTAGCAGTCATTAATCGATTATATATCAATCTAAACGCACGTGCGTATTTGTACAGACAAGGCAAGGGAACTAACAACTAATAGTTATGTCACAATGTAATTCTGTCACAATTTGGCAAAATCAATATTGCGTCATCAATACGAGTTCGTAGTTCAGTGGTTATGCCTCTACTGCTGTGTAAGGTCAATGCTAGTTGGTTATTGGTGTACTTTCAGAATTTATTTTTAAATTTGAACGAGCTAGAAAATACCAGAAAATTTAACACGGCAATGGGTCAATTTCCGACATCTTGGATTTATAAATTTTTTGACATATACTTATTACAAAATGTATAACAACAATGTTTTTTCATGACAAACCATAAATAACAGCTGGTCGAAATTTATCAAATCGCTAGATCTTCCCTGTTTTATTATATGNTTTTTTCATGACAAACCATAAATAACAGCTGGTCGAAATTTATCAAATCGCTAGATCTTCCCTGTTTTATTATATGTTTAGTGATGTCAGTCGAAGAAGAAATAAGTGATTATTTTCCTCGGGCTATTATTTCATGATACCAACAACAGCAGTCAAGCAGTACCTGCTTTGAAAAACAAGCAAATAGGTCATGCTTTTTATTTTTTCGCGCCGTAAAAAAAAAATAAACATCTGAACAGAAGGCTGCGGTGGTTGCATACCTGGCTCTGGAAATGCGTTGCAGCGTGTTTGAAATATTTGTCTTCTGACGAAACTGTTAAACGTGCCCTCAATCAGTTCACCGACGAAAANTTTTTTCATGACAAACCATAAATAACAGCTGGTCGAAATTTATCAAATCGCTAGATCTTCCCTGTTTTATTATATTTTTAGTGATGTCAGTCGAAGAAGAAATAAGTGATTATTTTCCTCGGGCTATTATTTCATGATACCAACAACAGCAGTCAAGCAGTACCTGCTTTGAAAAACAAGCAAATAGGTCATGCTTTTTATTTTTTCGCGCCGTAAAAAAAAATAAGCATCTGAACAGAAGGCTGCGGTGGTTGCATACCTGGCTCTGGAAAGGCGTTGCAGCGTGTTTGAAATATTTGTCTTCTGACGAAACTGTTAAACGTGCCCTCAATCAGTTCACCGACGAAAAGAAAGTAAATTTCAGATGATGACGCAGTGGTACTTTGAAGCCATTATGCGCATTGGAAACATTATTTTTATGCCCGCCAACATTTCTAAAAACGGCTTTTTTAGACTGCTATGTATTAACATATACTATTCAGATACGTGCAAAACTACGATGCGTTGGACTTTGCTACACAGTCGCGTACAATTAAATAATGGGGTCGTCGCTTTAAGTCACGTTCAGGTGAGTCGCCAACGGAAAGACCATAGTACATTAGCGGTTACTTCCAACTTTTCTGAAGCCCTGCTAAAGTTCTACTTCCAGGACATTCCTCCGCCTCGTGCAAACAAAGCATACCCTAGTCTATAAAATTACACCAAAGGGACAGCGCACCGCATACGTGCGCACTCAACGTAACAACATTCTNGCACTCTACGTAACAACATTTTGCATAAGAACTATTTCCTGCTAGGCATTACCAACACACCTATTTTGTCTCTGTTTGTAGTCATGATAATTATAAATGAAATATAATAATATATATAAAAAATCCTAAATAAAAGTTCAATTTAACAAAAATAGGATACTTTTATTTTAACGTAAGTATAAAACACTTGCGACACATGACATACTTAGGAGACAACTAAACACTCACACATGGGATGATTTTTCAAAGGTTTGATTAAAAAGTTTGAAGAAATCACGAATAGACTATACATGCAGTTGACTGCATTGCGCGTAGAGGTGATACCGCTTTTCATACGTCAGTCAGCGTGGCCCGTAGCGCTCCATCCATTTCTGCCTCACTCACACAAACATACACCTCAGTAGCCGACCTCCCCGTGGGGCAGTCGGTTGATGCGCCGCCGGTCTGGGGAGCGGGAGGATCTGGGTTCGAATCCTAGGTAAGGCATGTGTGTTAAAGTTAGGTCATAAGTTAGTTTATAAGCCGGCCCCCGATAAGCCTTCGGGCATAGCACCGGGGGACGTTAATAAGCCCTTTCCGATGCAATCTACAGGATGATTCTAAAATCATGGGACGAACATTGAGGGGTGGTAGAGCTCACTAAAACAAACAATTATTGTATAGTAATATATGGGCGGAAGTGACGCGTTGAGGCACAAACACAAAAACATAACACATTAACGGAAACATAAAATGTTCATTAGCAGCATACTTAACGAGTGATTCCGTACAGAAAATGTTAAAACAGTTGCTGGAAATGCATCCACCAACAGTCACGCATGCTTGGCGACCTCCACATATGGCGTGATTGGCTGACAATGGTGGCGTGCGTGAAATACCCGGCGTATTTGAATCTGTTCGGCAATCACTGCACCGACTCTGCCAACCTTGCATTACTGTCGGTGGCAGCAATTTTGAGCAATTATTATAAACATTGCTGTAAAAAGGCATTTAGCGGCGACGTTGTAACTAAACAATGTGTTGCATTTCNGTGGCGTGCGTGAAATACCCGGCGTATTTGAATCTGTTCGGCAATCACTGCACCGACTCTGCCAACCTTGCATTACTGTCGGTGGCAGCAATTTTGAGCAATTATTATAAACATTGCTGTAAAAAGGTATTTAGCGGCGACGTTGTAACTAAACAATGTGTTGCATTTAATGTGTTATTTTTGTGTTTGTGCCTCAACGCGTCACTTCCGCCCATATATTACTATACAATAATTGTTTGTTTTAGTGAGCTCTACCACCCCTCAATGTTTGTCCCGTGATTTTAGAATCGCCCTGTATACACCTCGTCAGGCGACCGCTTCAAACCGTGAACGCGGGAAGTATGCGGAAGTTCCACGATCCAAATGTAAAACGCCGTCAAGGACAGTTGCGCGGTCGGGACAAGGCGTACCTCTTCGAGGATGAATCGTGGAGACGTCGTGAACGTTTTCGGGTCCTGGGGAAGGGAAACAGGAAACACGAGGCCATTGTGGTAGGGACGGCGGGGGGTGGAGGGGGGTAAGGATGGGCCTTGACCCGCTTAGGGAACCGGTATGTGGGTGGATGTACTACATTACCGTCACGTCAGCCGGGGGACGTCGCCGTCACCCTCCTGCGACTGCCGTGCCCGGAAGTCGTCCCTCGGAGTGGCGTCATCGGGCGTCGCTGGATTGATGGTCCAGTTGCCAACGTGAGCCCGCCCAGAAAAAAAAAAAGTATCTCGCGGATTTCGGAGTGTTTGTAACTCAACTCCGGGTTGACATGCTACAACTCCCTCAAAGTTATATATAGTTTGTTCACGGTAAATCGAGCACTTTTGAAACCAACCTTTGAAAAAAAAATTGGCCGTTCATGAAATGTGCACACTGGCGTGCAGACTCCCAGTTAAGTTGGCAGCGAATTAAAATAAAATAGATTCAAGCCTTGACGTTTTAATGCGAGTGAAATATTGAAATGTATATAGCAAGTCAAGTTGTTTATTTTCCCCTTAATACAGAACGTTTCAGTAAAAACTTGCAAAAATGAAACTGGGAATAGGGGCCGCGCCACGGAACGTTCTGAGACCGGCAACGTGCGGTCCGCAAAGCCAGGTAAAGGAGATATGAGCGTAAACACATCTAACACGAATACAGGTCTGCGGAATGGTCGTGTGTATTATTGGCATTGCGCGTGTACACTAATTTGACAGGTATAACTGTACAAGACCATTCCATTGACGGACCGGTGTTAACGTACCGGTTCGCACCTCATTCGCGTTGTTCAAAGTGANAACTGTACAAGACCATTCCATTGACGGACCGGTGTTAACGTACCGGTTCGCACCTCATTCGCGTTGTTCAAAGTGACGACCACCAACCTCTCAGCAAGCATGACAACAGCGTTCGAGATAGTGCCTTGCGTGTTGCGTCTGTGCTGTTGAAACACGCAAGTACTGTGGCAATGGAGGGGCGACAGAGCAATCTAGTGGACCATAGGTGAACCACACCCACACACACATCATGGATTGCCCACATGTTTACAACCCATATCTCCCTTAGCTGGACTCGTGGACCACATGTTCCCAATCTCAAAACGTCCCTTGGTGGGGCCCCTATCCCCAGTTTCATTTTTGCACGCTTTTACAAAAACAACCTGTATACATTACCAATAGTATCTACGTACTGGCATATTAACAATTCATTTAGGTCCCTAACGATCATTTGACTGACGCAAAAATAAAGTCACAAGGCCCATGGCATTGTAAATGTTACATATTCCGGAATGATGCAAAAGAGAAAAGTAGATACTAAGCAGGTCTTTCAGAAGGGCTCATTCTACCACGAACATCCTACACCAGAAAATATGCGAATCTGTGACTGCAGCGGGACCACATAAAATTAGCCATGTCAAAGCACTTGTACTTTTTGGTGCATTTAGCGAATAGGTAGAGATCCTATCGTTTGGCGTTATGATTCAGTAAAATTACCTGACGTCATAAAATTATGTTAGTTGCTATAAAGTCGCCGCGCCTTCCTTCGTCTGGCAAGCTATACAAGACTGCGAATCAACAGTAAACTTACAGTTCTCGGGTGGTCTCGTTCAGAGTGCCCGAGTGAAGCAGCGTTATGTCTGACTCTAGCACCAGCCAATGAGCTAAAGAACTCTGCTGGAGTGACCCGAGGACTGCTAGGTCTTAACGTAGTACCACAGAGTAACGCGAAATGATAGTTTCACCAGTCATACGATAACGAATTTTTTGACATGCCCTGAAGGACTTNGATAACGAATTTTTTGACATGCCCTGAAGGACTTTCGAACCATTACTATAACATGAAGAGAAATAACAAGACTAAAGGGGCAACATCCAACAAACAAATGAGAGAGAGTAAATTATAAATGTATATATAATTGAGGAGCAAACATAGCCTTAGGTCCCCTACTGTCAAATCAATTGATGAAATATTCTATTATCCACGTAAAATTCTCACAAAAATAACACTCCCCGAATTATGCTATGTTGCGTCTGAGATTTGCGTAGGTTGGTAATAAGGAACATATTTTTGATTATCTATCACTTCTGCTGACAATGTGAACCGTAGGCTCCTTTAATTAGCGCGATCGCTTTCATAATATTTCTAGCTGGAAATTTATCTAACCACCAATCAAAGTAAGACCCAATTAACTTCTTTAATGTAAAAAAATCTCGTAATTTTAGTGTCCATTTTTAACTACGACGAAAATAGCTTTACCGACATACCTTGAATTGTCTTTAAAATTTTGGTTTCAATATTTCTTGNTTCGAACCATTACTATAACATGAAGAGAAATAACAAGACTAAAGGGGCAACATCCAACAAACAAATGAGAGAGAGAGTAAATTATAAATGTATATATAATTGAGGAGCAAACATAGCCTTAGGTCCCCTACTGTCAAATCAATTGATGAAATATTCTATTATCCACGTAAAATTCTCACAAAAATAACACTCCCCGAATTATGCTATGTTGCGTCTGAGATTTGCGTAGGTTGGTAATAAGGAACATATTTTTGATTATCTATCACTTCTGCTGACAATGTGAACCGTAGGCTCCTTTAATTAGCGCGATCGCTTTCATAATATTTCTAGCTGGAAATTTATCTAACCACCAATCAAAGTAAGACCCAATTAACTTCTTTAATGTAAAAAAAATCTCGTAATTTTAGTGTTCATTTTTAACTACGACGAAAATAGCTTTACCGACATACCTTGAATTGTCTTTAAAATTTTGGTTTCAATATTTCTTGAAAATGGTCCTCTAAAAGCATTGCTGTAGTTTTATAAACAATTTTCATGAATTGCCACACATTATGGTTACTGAAATTATTAGTAAAGAGGGGCAGTAAAGAAATGCATCGCACATGTTCTGGACGAGTAAAGGAACGAATTTCTAAAAAAAAGGAGAGTGAAGAGATTTGGGTGGCACTTAACAGCGAGGTCTTGAGAGCCGATGTGGGTGATTGAGGTGAGTATGGAGTAGCACCGGAATGAAAGGGCGGGGGAAACGGGATATCCCTGAGAAAACCCGCCGACCAGCGGCATCGTCCGCCACGATTACTACATGTGAAAATCCGGGAGTGACTCAGCCGGGGATTGAGCCTGGTCCTCCTTGGTGGGAGGCGAGCAGGCTAACCGCTCAGACACGCCCCCCCCCCTTCTAATGCAGGAGAATCATGCTGCAGGCCAGAGAAGGAGAGGATAAAGAAAACCGAGAGCTAGTGCTGTGTTGGCGTCTTTGAAGATGACATCTCCAGAATTGAGACAGGATGTTCGCGATCCGTCGTCGAGCACAAGCAGGAATTGTCTGTGTGTGATCAATCCTCTTAAAGTCGGCAGGCACGCCACGCCTGATTACTACGGCGCCCGACCAACTGGAGAACCGACTTGATACCTAATCTCCGAGTCATGATGTAGGTGGGTCTCGGACCAACACCGGTCCGACGTCTTAGCCACATGAGCGGAACGCCCCGGCGATTAAGGTCAACGACAGTCTTTCGTTCTAGCAAGATGAACGTGGTGTGAACGCAGTCTGGACAGGCAAGGTTTAAGTTTACACGTGTCTCTGTCGTGATTAAAACCACGCAGTCATCCAGCTTCACGCACAACGATATATATATATATATATATATTAGTACCAACCCTATTGCTAAGTATTAAGTGTGAGTCCGAGGTAGGGACGGGAGCTAAATGCGTCTAAGGGCTATGCCACATACGCCTAAACGTCAGGGAATTCGTGCAAAGGAGGCGTGCATTTCGGCAGAGAGGGATTGGGCAGTCATGGCCACCGTTTTGGGCCATGACTGAGTGTACCTATAGCTGAGGCTATAGCTAAGAAAGGGGAGGGGAAAAAACGTCATGGGCACCGTAAAAAACCCTCCAAACAGGTAAGAAGTTTAAAACTTATTCGTGCATTACTGATGGTGTGGAATTCATTATATTTGATATGATGTGGAAGAACTAGAATAAAGCTGGTGGGGCTTGTGGACGCGGGCGCCCTTGAGGCTGTACTGCTGCCAACATTCCTGCGCTGGCGAGCCAGTACAATGACATTGACAGCAGCAAATTAAATGCAGGGCCTCCCTGTTTCTCGTAGAATGCGTCGGAAAACTGNCAGTACAATGACATTGACAGCAGCAAATTAAATGCAGGGCCTCCCTGTTTCTCGTAGAGTGCGTCGGAAAACTGGGCAGCTCAGTCACGGAACCTACTCCATCTTCGCTCTTCCGCGCTGACAGCAGGATCTTCATGCCGTGAGCGAATGTTTACGACGATAACCTGTACAGGGAAAATAACTGCAGTAGAGTCTGATGGAGACGCCAGTGTGGTTTATTGTTTCATTTACTGTCATTGTAATTTTTGCTGGTAAGATGAATTAAAGTTTACTGAATGTAATACCGCAATAACCAGTTATTTATAAAGTTAAAAGCAAGGCTGCAGAAGCCAAAAACGTTGCAAGTTTGTCGGGTTCCTGTGTCAATTACATGTTTACTTCGTTAAAACATCCAAAAACACTGCGAAGATTGTTTCAAACAATTCTTTTGACATCCTTTGGGGAAAAAAGTCTCCATTTTTGTTCCTCATTTCTTATAGACTTACGCTTGTATGGTGCACTCACGCGGTTCTTGTGGCTCTTGATTTCTACAGCACTCGTCCAGATTTAAATGCGGGACATCAAATTCCTCCTTTTTTTCCATACCGTATAAACTACCAAAAAATTCAAGTATCGCATCCATTCGAATTAGTTTATTGTGAACGCTGTAGGGCATTTGTTCTTGGGAAGTGACCAAGTGCCCGACGCACTATTGCTTTCTGTTGAACAGAAACTTGAAACGCGACACTGTGAGCTCAGTTTCTTGGAAACCGAGGCTTGAAGGTATTGCGGGAATGGTTAGAGACGGAGGGAATATATGGTCACAACGGTCTCCGAACCAGAGACTAAAGATGAGGTAGACCGATCTCGCTGGCTGCCCACAACCAATCTCCTTGTCCCAACACTGAGCTGATTTTCTGCCAACACGTCTAGGAAAACGGCATGATTTGGATTTCAGGTTTTAAAACTGATTTTTAAGCAAATACTTTGAGATGCATGTATGCTTCCTCTGGACAGGTTAAAATATTAAATTATAAAGCAATTTTCTTATGATTAGGGTGAAAAAGCTAAAATGAAATTATTTTATTAGAGTGAAAAAGCTAAAATGAAATTATTTGGTTAGGGTGAAAAAGCTAAAATGATATTATTTGATTAGGATGAAAAAGCTAAAATGAAATTTTTTGATTAGAGTAAAAAAGCTAAAATAAAATTTTTATATAAATTAATTTAAACTAACGGAATGCTTGATTAAAAGATTATTTTGATGTAATAAAAATGTAATAAAATATTACTTCCGTTATACTTAATAGAATTA
The DNA here is from genome assembly GCA_002778355.1 of Clitarchus hookeri. NCBI lineage: Eukaryota > Metazoa > Arthropoda > Insecta > Phasmatodea > Phasmatidae > Clitarchus > Clitarchus hookeri. The sequence continues at coordinate 199,454 of NQII01005518.1, forward strand.
AACTTTTACCTAAAGTATCAAAAACTTGTATGCATCATACAAAAAAGTATAGAAAAATAAGCTAAAATAAGCTAATGGGTTCATACCTCATCAATGGAATATTATCCTTTTTCTAACTATAAATAAATCATCAAACATACTATTTAGAATAATTCTGATTATAAGAGTAATCTTCTCTATCTCATCCAATTCATGATTTAGAGTATGAATTGGAATATAAATTAATATAATATCATTTTTACCCATACGTTTGATTAAATTCGAATTGGTTAAAGTATTTTATTCATAAAATAGTGCTCGTCATTTAAAAATTAAGTTATAAAAAAACGCATTCAACACTGTTGATCATGTGACTTTGACGGTTGTTTACGACTGGGGTAGGCAAATGTTGCGTGCATGCGCAGAAGACGAACAAGCGGTCTACCTCATCTTTAGTCTGTTCTCCGAACAACTTGAATACCAACTCGGTGCTCAGGAGTGTTCGAGTCGCGAGTCGTGTTGCTGATTGGGGTGGAACTGTCACCTGTCGGGCTTCCCCTTCACACGAGTGCGACGTCATAGCAAGCATGGCCGCCGTTGACCCTGATTGAATATTTATTTGACTGATTAAATATTACATTTGTTTATTGATCATAAAAAATTACAAAATTTACACAGGACAATACAAAGAACGGTATATGCATTTCACGGTTTCGTAGGCCTCAGAGCGAAGTTATATTCGTATAAGTACGGTGAGAAGGTCACCAAAAAGGTTAAGGAAATTCAGAAGTGAGCGGTACAAAATAAAATCGAATTTTCCAATTATCTAGCAGTCTTAAACGAGCAGCAAAAATGCATGTGACCACGAACACAATACGATCACATCAGCGTGTACTGTATTCAGAGACTGTAAATAAATTAGCTCTGCGTTAATCCGATAGCAAGCGACTCGTATGTGAAGATGCTGCACGTACTTTTTCTTATGGTCACGTAGCATAGATTTTTTTTCTATGTAAATAAGAAACTGCAGACTGAATTAATAGTGCATATAAAGAAGGCTTACAACTGACTGAAGAATATGGAGAAAGGACCCGCCACTTCGTCATCATCTCGCTCACAGCGTCGTCAATGCTGCAAGACTTTGGCTACATTGCACAAAGACAAGAGAATATTGAATGGAAATCATCAATCTCATGCAACATTTTGANGGCCTGGCAGTTAACATCGACGTTCCCACGCAGTACCCCAGATTTCAAACGTGTTTTTTTTTTTGTGTGGTTGGTAGGGCTACTCGCACCACTATCATGATAAAATGGCTTCGATGACCAGCAGGCCACTTTATATTTTTCATACGTAAGAAAAACGTGTGCATGTAGCTGTTGGTCGCAAGGTTTCGATGCGACAATTTATTTTCCTTCATCATGTCATTCCGATACAGCTCCATCCGCACCTCGTCTCACTCACTAGTGCTCACTGTTAGACACGGTCCAAATCTCTCAAATATCTTAACAAGGTCCAATAGTGCAATGCAACATATTGCGCTATTAGCTATATGGAGAGCCAGTGACTTTTCACGTAAAAATACGAGCACACAGTAGACTTCAATACTATAAACACACCTCAGCTGTTGATATATCTCCATTGGCTGCTGGTGCCGTGTCCGTCTTTGACCAAGCCACTCAGGACTAAGTAACGACACTGAACATTCGTGATTCGTGCGCAAACGATTAACACGGGTCAGAGAATTTTTTAGCCAATCAAAGAAGCTGGACGACCGTCCAGTGCTTTGCACTGTATCTTGTCTCAAAATATTTTCGCTAAAAATCACTGCCCCTAGTTATATATGTAACACTGGCAATATGCAATATATCACCTTCAATTTTTAATATCTATCTGGGAGCGATATGTCACACTGATACAGACATGAAGTCAGTTTGTTTCGAAACAATACTGAAAAGTGTAAATCGTACAGCCCTATGGAAGAGTAGAACACAAGATTTAAAGCACTAATAGGTATCTAAACTGTGGAATGAGTGGAAGGAGTGAGGGCGTATAAGTTAAACTAATCCCTTTATCAGAGATGATGGAAAATTATTCTCAACTGTATAGATCCTATAAAATTCTGCAAGCATGCTTTCAAGCAGCAAATAGCTATAACCTCTACAATCTGAGAATTTACATTAAAATGCAATATCATCATTTAACAGTTTATTTTGGTTAATTTCAGAAAATCTAGACATCAGACACTGTTTTACTATATTATGTATGAACATGAGAAATACACACATCACTTTCTAAAGTTTTTCTCTTAATAGATGCATTTTATAACTACAGAAAACCAAAACAATAAAGTAAAAATGCAACATTAGCATGCATCTATGGCATCTATGGCATGAAAAAATATCTAGGGCATATATTGTCCAAAATTTTGTTGTTATATTTGAGGTTACTTGTGTACTAGGGTTGATATTTCAAGGGACTGAAATTCAATTAATGCCAAATAGTTTCAGGATACTTCTGAGAAACATACCTAAACAATGTTACATTTTAAAATGTTTGCAGTATCGTGCTGCAACACTGAAAAGTCATGTGTGTACATTTATTTTTTATTTTACTGGCTAGTCCTGTGGTTCTACTACGAGCTAATGTGAGGACATATCACTCCTAAGCTAATATGGTAACTACATGGTAAGTTTTGATATTATTCATGAGACGACATTTCACTATTAAAAAATTACCATAGTTTTGGGTTCACGTGGTGGACATTCCTTATGCCAAGTGTCCTAAATCTTTAAAAATGGAAAATTTCCTTCTGAACGAATAACAATACTGCTACTGGCACTTGATCAAATCTCATGGTCAGCTAGGTTTTATTTTGATAGTATTCTACTACATTTCTATATAATGTGGAGCGAGTGCTCAATTACATAAGAAAAAATAATTTTCTAATAGGGAAAACATTGGTTCAATGTCANCCCCCCTCCCCATAATTTTGGTGTTTATTTATTTTATACAATGAACTTCACCTGTTTCAGCAATACACAATGTATTCTTTTGGGCACACGACTATGGAACTTTTTTTGAAACATTTCTCCAGATCATAACTGTCAAAACAGATGGAAATGAATTCACATTACGAAGGGGTAAATTTGTTTTTTAATCGACGTAATGGCCTGGCAGTTAACATCGACGTTCCCACGCAGTACCACAGATTTCAAACGTGTTTTTTTTTTTGTGTGGTTGGTAGGGCTACTCGCACCACTATCATGATAAAATGGCTTCGATGACCAGCAGGCCACTTTATATTTTTCATACGTAAGAAAAACGTGTGCATGTAGCTGTTGGTCGCAAGGTTTCGATGCGATNAGCAGGCCACTTTATATTTTTCATACGTAAGAAAAACGTGTGCATGTAGCTGTTGGTCGCAAGGTTTCGATGCGATAATTTATTTTCCTTCATCATGTCATTCCGATACAGCTCCATCCGCACCTCGTCTCACTCACTGGTTCTCACTGTTAGACACGGTCTAAATCTCTCAAATACAAGGTTCAATAGTGCAATGCGACATATTGCACTATTAGCTATATGTGACACTGGCAATATGCAATATACACTGAAGAGCCAAAAAAACTGGTATAGGCGTGCGTATGCAAATAACAGAGGTATGGAACCAATCAGAGTAACGCGATGCGGTCGGCAGCTAGATCGGTTACTGCTGCTACAATGGCAGGTTATCAAGATTTAAGTGAGTTTGAACGTGGTGTTATAGTCGGCGCACGAGAGATGGGACATAGCATCTCCGAGGTAGCGATAACATTTGGATGTTCGCGTACGACCATTTCACGAGTGTACCGTGAATATCGGGAATCCGGTAAAACATCACATCTTCGACAACGCTGCGGCCGGAAAAAAATCGTGAAAGAACGGGACAAATGACGACTGACGAGAATCATTAAACGTGACAAACGTGCAACCCTTTCTCAAATTGGCGCAGATTGGATTTGTGGACTGCCCTGCAGGATTCATGGTGTGAATTGCCTCCTTCATACCTTCAGACATTAGTCGAGTCCATGCCACGTCGTCTTGCGGCACGTCTGCGTGCTCGGTAGGGCCCTACACGATATTAGGCAGGTGTACCAGTTTTTTTTGGCTCTTCAGTGTATCACCTTCAAATTTTAATAACCCTCTGGGAGCGATATGTCACACCGATACAGACGTAAAGTCAACATGTTTCGAAACAATATTGAAAAGTGTAAATCGTACAGCCCTATGGAAGAGTATAACACGAGATTTAAACCACTAATAGGTATCTAAACTGTGGAATGAGTGGAAGGAGTGAGGGCGTATAAGTTAAACTAATCCCTTTATCAGAGATGATGGAAAATTATTCTCAACTGTATAGATCCTATAAAATGATGCAAGCATGCTTTCAAGCAGCAAATAGCTATAACCTCCACAATCTGAGAATTTACATGAAAATGCAATTTTATCATTATTTAACAGTTTATTTTGGTTAATTTCACAAAAACCTAGACATCGGACACTGTTTTACTGTATTATGTATGAAAATGAGAAATACACACATCACTTTCTAAAGTTTTTCTCTTAATAGATGTATTTTATAACTACAGAAAACCAAAACAATAAAGTAAATATGGAACATTAGCATGCATCGACATATCTAGGTCATGTATTGTCCAAAAATTTTTTGTTATATTTGAGGTTACTTGTGTACTAGGGTTGATATTTCAAGGGACTGAAATTCAATTCATGCCAAATTGTTTCAGGATACTTCTGAGAAACATACCTAAACAATGTTACATTTAAAAATGTTTGCAGTATCGTGCTGCAACACTGAAAAGTCCTGTGTGTACATTTATTTTTTATTTCACTGGCTAGTCCTGTGGTTCTACTACGAGCTAATGTGAGGACGTATCACTCCTAAGCTAATATGGTAACTACATGGTAAGTTTTGATATTATTCATGAGACGACATTTCACTATTAAAAAATTACCATAGTTTTGGGTTCACGTGGTGGACATTCCTTATGCCAAGTGTCCTAAATCTTTAAAAATTGAAAATTTCCTTCTGAACGAATAACAATACTGCTACTGGCACTTGATCAAATCTCATGGTCAGCTAGGTTTTATTTTGATAGTATTCTACTACATTTTTATATAATGTGGAGCGAGTGCTCAATTACATAAGAAAAAATAATTTTCTAATAGGGAAAACATTGGTTCAATGTCACTCGTTTATAAATTTTAAAGGTGTTACAGAACACGGAAGAAATGCTATAACCTGCTCACATGAATGCTATCTTCTATCATCTCCACCCATTTGTTCAGTAAAATAATGTGCACATATTTATATCGTACAGCACAATGGTTATCATTAGCTACTTTTTACATATATCATAAGTAAATACAGTCTCTTCTGAGTAGAGAATGTGAACATCAGGTGAAAGTTACACTGCAATGTAACTTGACATGTACCTTAGAATACAGATGAATAACGACTGAAAACAAAAACTAAGCAGGGATTTCAGAAGTGCTCTATTAACCACAAACAACTTACAAGTAATTGTTTTTTAAAACCAAATAATCTAAAACACTTGAAATTCAAATAAAGTTAATGGTGGCAACAATTGTGCATAATGCTTACTATACAAAGCTAGAAATACAACTCTGCGTTGTTTAAAGAACTTAATTTCGTGCAGTTTGTCAGCAAACTTAACACTGCAATAGCAGAAAAAAAAATTTAAAACACGCTAGCAGTTTTATGCTGTTGATGAACTCCTGAGGGGGTTGAACCTCATCATCCATTTTTTCAACGGTGTCAACATATTTATACTCCATTTCTACCCCTTTATAGATCTTAAGGCTCTCCCGCCTACCTGGAGCTGTTTTCTGCATTTGAGGCCGAGAGGCGCAGGAGCAATAAGGGCGACACTACCTCGTGCATCGAGTAATGCCATCGCCGCTAAGCGCAAGGTTCTGAACTTGTGTGCAGTGTTCTCGTCCCTCTGCGTGTATCTATGGGACTTTCAGCAGTGTTCCCTCATTATTTTATTTGTGGAAAGTCTGTATGAATGTTCAATGCAGGGCCCTTGAGTAGCTTTGTATGTATCTGACGCATATATTTTGAGATACAGTGCTTTGAAAAGCAGTTTTTAGCCATNACGCATATATTTTGAGATACAGTGCTTTGAAAAGCAGTTTTTAGCCATTTTGGACTACTCAAAAATTATGTTTTTAATGTTCACAACATCTTCAAACCACTCAACAGCCCCTCGTCTAAAATGCGTGTTCTTTTCGTAGATTAGCACATTACACGCACGTTAATAGTTTCGCAGAAAAACGTAATTTCTAACACCCTGCAGCGCAGTTCATGCGCCAGGTGGGCGGGAACCTTAAGGAGACTATGCAAATTATTATTTACGTTATTATATTATTAAGATTCCTCAATCCTTGTAACATATTCTTCTATGGCAATATTTTAAAACTAATCGTCAATTCACTTCAAAACTACAGAATAAAAATTTCACAAACTGATTTTTTCCTTCACGTTACTGCTACTGGGATATATTTAGTTACATTAAATATGATTGTGGTAAATAAAAGCTCGGGTTTGTTAGAAAATCAAATATAAACAAAATGCCTTGCCATTGTTATAACATGAGATTTTGAAAGTTCTCTAGGCGATTCGTAGGTTTATAGTTCTGACAGTTCGGTCTGCAAGAAACAAATTGAATATTGCAACACAAAATCATGGTTGCTGCGAAGCTGGAATGTCCACTAAATCCCAATATTTTACTCTTCACCGAAAATGACATATGAAATTTTTAATCGCGGTATCCAATTTGATCTAAACGCATATATAGAACCTCATAAAGAAAATAACATAGCAAGATCTACTTCACTGACTATTTAAATATTTATCCTGCCCAGTTCTGAAAACTTTTTTCTGCAACTCTAAGGGAAATTAATTTTTTTTTTTTTCAGTAAGAGACACGGTTCATTTCTATTCATACTCTCTTCGATTAAAGAATTTTCACAAAAAATATGGTTTGAAGGTTAAAGGCATGGAAACGATGTAATGTAGATAACATAATATCGAAAAAAATTCGAAATTTTCACCTTCTTAGGGATTTTAATTAGTAAAAAAATCCTGAAATTAGTCTCTAGTTACGTACGTTACTTTTCGAAGCAAATCGCATAAGTTAAATAAGTTTAAAGTTATTCTTTCTCAATCACTCCCTCAAGTACGTATTGAACACAACAAAAACACGTGGTTTCCAGCTATCTGTTATTATTAACACATTGTCCAATAAATGTTAAAATTTTATTACTAGCACACTTTTATGATATCTTCGTTTCTTATTTTCGATCACTGCCGTGGTTACAAAACCAAAAACCTAATGCATGTCTACTTAATAACTTTATTTTAACAGGAGCTGGGGAGATAACGCAGAGCTATCTATGCTCCTAAACTCCTACGTGAAAGTCAAGTATATCTTTGCCATGTAGCCAACTTTCAGTTGCGAAATAATAACTACCAAACGCTCTCGTCACAGAACAGGCACTTCCTGTGAAGGAGCGAGAATAATTCCTATCGNTGCGAAATAATAACTACCAAACGCTCTCGTCACAGAACAGGCACTTCCTGTGAAGGAGCGAGAATAATTCCTATCGACGCACGTAGAATGTAAAAAGGTGTAGAGATCTCATGCCAACAGCGCAGGGACCAACTTCGAGTCCGTTCACAACACTCGACTGCTTTTTTTGCCTATTAATCAAAAACCACGTCGCTCTGACTGAGATTACCGAGCGATGTGGCGATATAAACTACTTGCCTCGCATTCGGACGACACGGGATTCCATTCCTGGTCCAGTCGTTCTCAATTCGCTTTCCTATTTGTTTCTCGAAATCACTCGAGGCGAGTGCTGGGATTGATCCTTATAACAGGACGTGGCCGATTACTTCACCGTTCCTGTATCTCTGAGCAACTTGCTCCGTTCCCAATGACCTCGCTGTTCACGAGACATTAAACCCAACCTGCGTACCTAGTTTTGGCTAAGATTAACCCAGTGCTTACATAAACACGAGTACTGAAATTATGGTACTTACGCTTTCCCTGGCCAGATTTTTAAATCAGACCGAGATGGGATTTATGTTACGCCAAAGAATATTTCATGTAAGCCGGGGGTCTGTCGAAAATAATCAGAACCACGCCCACGCCTCCATTGTATGCAAGTGGGTTACCGCGGGAACCAAAATAAAAATCTTAATTCTTTAAATTTAGTTCTAACAAGCGATACGAAGTGGTAAATAAGAAACGCCTGGCTGGCTGTCGTCGAAGCATATTCGTATGTATCTAGGACGCGGTTTCAGTTACAACACTCCCAAGGTCACCGACGCCTGTCAGTCCGACCGCAAGCAGTTTCCTCTTACAGGCAACCCCGAGGACTAGCTGTCTGCCTTCAGGGTTGCCAACTTTTTCGAGAGAAATTCTCTCGATCAATATACAAAAATCGCCAGATTGTACTGTTAGTCTGCTTAAAATTAAATTTAGAAAAAAAAATTTACAGAATATTTGTTTCCGCAGCTTGAAATATCATTAATCATCTGCTTACCACCCTTTATATAAATTCCACTGTCTGAAATCGAAATGATTCTAAATTGAAAGCAAATAGATAATCCCATTCGGAATACTTGTATTCGCTAGACATATAGTACGTACAAACTCACAGTACTTTCAAGGAGTACAAATTGGTATAGATTGTTCGCTGTTATTTGAGCACTTTTGGAATCAACCTTTGAAATATGTCACTGCCAATGCCTGCATATACACTGGAGAGCCAAAAAAAAAAAAAAAAAAAAACTGGCATAGGCGTGCGTATGCCACCAAAAAAGGTATGGAACCAATCAGAGTAACGTGATGCGTTCGGCAGCGCCTATATAAGACAACAAGCGTCTGGCGAAGTTGCTAGATCGGTTACTGCTGCTGCAATGGTTGGTTATCAAGATTTAAGTGAGTTTGAACGTGATGTTATAGTCGGCACACGAGAGATGGGACATAGCATCTGCGAGGTAGCGATAACATTTGGATTTTCGCGTACTACCATTTCACGAGTGTACCGTGAATATCGGGAATCCGGTAAAACATCAAATCTTCGACATCGCTGCGGCCGGACAAAGATCGTGAACGAACGGGACAAACGACGACTGATGAGAATCATTAAACGGGACAGACGTGCAACCCTTTCTCAAATTGGCGCAGATTTCAATGCTAGGGACAAGTGCCAGCGTGCGAACTATTCAACGGACCATCATTGATATGGGCTTTCGGAGCTAAAGGCCACTCGTGTACCGTTGTTGACTGCACGACACAAAGCTTTACGCCTCGCCTGGGCCCGCCAACACCGCCATTGGACTGTTGATGACTGGAAACACGTTGTCTGGTCTGACGAGTCTCGTTTCCAATTGTATCGGGCGGATGGACGTGTACGGGCATGGAGACATCCTAATGAATCCATGGACCCTACATGTCATCAGGTGACTGCTCAAGCTGGTGGAGGCTCTGTCATGGTATGAGGCGTGTGCAGTTGGCGTGAAATGGGACCCTGTCGGGTGACAGATACGTAATCATCCTGTCCGATCACCTGCACGGACAATTCCAGCAGGACAATGCGACACCCCACACGTCGAGAGTTGCTACCGAGTGGCTCCAGGAACACTCTTTTGACGTTAGACACTTCCATTGGCCACCTGAATCACCAGACATGAACATTATTGAGCATATCTGGGATGCCTTGCAACATGCTGTTCAGAAGAGATCTCAACCGCCTCGCACTCCCTTGGATTTGTGGACTGCCCTGCATGATTCATGGTGTGAATTGCCTCCTGCATACCTTCAGACATTAGTCAAGTCCATGCCACGTCGTCTTGCGGCACTTTTGCGTGCNTGGCCCCACCCGATATTAGGCAGGTAAACCAATTTTTTTGGCTCATCAGTGTATGCTGACGGGCACACTACTTGACGGGCGCCCATTAAAGTTGGCAACGAATGAGAGAAAGTAGTCCCATTTATTAATATTGAATTTAAAGTGTAAGGCAAACATTGGTGAATACTGAAGTTGTTTATTTTTCTATCTGTTTGTTTTAACGCACACACGTAAAATGAGCGAATTTGTAGTATATTTACTTCTTTAATTATTCCACAATGCTACACTATAGACCGACGCATGAACAAAGCCATCAGGCCAATGGGAACGTTAGTTCTACACAATATGTATACATATATATATATATATATATATATATATATTAAGCAGGGTTTTCAAAAATGCTCAGTTTACCGTGAACAGTCTTTACTTCAATTACTGTACCAGTGTGGGTGTTCCCAAACCTTTGCTTACTACGGGGCCTAACCTTGTCGTTATTCCCGCAAGATACAGCCCACACGACTACCTGTGAAGAGGTAAATGCACGCAATAAAACATGTGAGATGCATGTGAATTATTAGCACGCTCTTTCCAGGCGTACATAATACACTATAAAAAAAAGTTTTGCGCCACCTGTAGTCGGTTGCACATTAAGAATGTTTTCTGGGATAGCCGGCGTTTAAAAAAAAAATACCTTTACCATGTATGATATGGTATTCTGTATATACAGTATGAATTTCATCCCATACTTTCTATTGGNTAAGAATGTTTTCTGGGATAGCCGGCGTTTAAAAAAAAATACCTTTACCATGTATGATATGGTATTCTGTATATACAGTATGAATTTCATCCCATACTTTCTATTGGGCAATGATCAGGGGCGTGTGATGAACTGTTACAAGGTAATGTGGTGCTTGCTCACTACTGTGCATTCTCATTGCACGCAGCAGGAACCAATAACCACTACGGATCCTCGGGAAACTGAATGTATTTCAGCCACTCACAATGAGCAGGCAAGGGACTCATTATAATCGTCCCGTAGCGTCACGTGCCAAACTACGTTCTAAAGGTGGAAATGTACACTGAAGAGTCAAATAAACTGGCATAGGCGTGCGTATACAAATAACAGAGATATGTAACCAATCAGAGTAACGCGATGATGTCGGCAGCTATATCGGTTACTGCTGCTACAATGTCAGGTTATCAAGATTTAAGTGAGTTTGAACGTGGTGTTGACATTGTGTTAGTCGGCACACGAAAGATGGGGCATAGCATCTCCGAGGTAGCGATAGCATTTGGTTGTTCGCATACGACCATTTCAAGAGTGTACCGTGAATATCGGGAATCCGGTAAAACATCACATCTTCGACATCGTTGCGGCCGGAAAAAAATCGCGAAAGAACGGGACAAACGACGACTGGCGAGGATCATTAAACGTGACAGACGTGCAACCCTTTCTCAAAATGACGCAGATTGGATTTGTGGACTATCCTGCAGGATTCATGGCGTGAATTGCCTCCTGCATACCTTCAGACATTAGTCGATTACATGCCACGTCGTCTCGCGGCACTCTTACGTGCTCGGGGGGCCCTACACGATAACAGGCAGGTANGCAGGATTCATGGCGTGAATTGCCTCCTGCATACCTTCAGACATTAGTCGATTACATGCCACGTCGTCTCGCGGCACTCTTACGTGCTCGGGGGGCCCTACACGATAACAGGCAGGTATACCAGCTTTTTTGGCTCTTCAGTGTAAACTGGCAAGCAACAGGGTACAAAACAGAGCTAAAGTCAGCTTACCTTGCAACAGTTCACTGCACGCCACTGGCTATGATGAACTCAAAAATCCCGGTGGTACAATTTAAACAAAAATATGTTCCAGAGAAATGAACAGTCATGAAGACACAAGAGTGCGATAATCTGACATTAGGAAAAAACATCTTCAGTCTTTCTTCAAACCACCAGATCTGCTACCAGAATTTTATTGAAATCATAAACTTTTAAACCTGTCGCAAATATGAAGTTTAGTCACCGGACTACTAAAAATCACCAGATCTTGTGAGAAATTCACCAAGTTGGCAACTGTGGCCCAGCCTTCAAGCCGCCAGAGGTTTTTTTTTCTTTTCCTCCGGCCCGGAGTAAAAGTCGCATCTCTCCCTCTCTCTCCTGCGATTAAACTAATCTGGCGCCATTACCGCAAGCTGATGGGACGCCGGGCTGCGGTGCCACTATTAAAAGACGAGCCGCACTGGGGACCCCAATTACGCTAATAGGCCGGCAGTGAGATATCGCGAGTACTTTCAAGTGCCATCTACTGTACCCGGCAGACGTCTGTNGCTATCGGCTATTCCACAAACATCAGTTACGGCGGGCTCAGTTATATGTAAGGCAATGGAGGACGAAGGACGTTCGCAGAGGTACGGAAAAGTTATCATCAGTGTTACGAAATTGCACTTGCCCATGATATTCAAACACGACCACATTTCATAAAAATTATACATAGGAAATAACTACATAGCTTTTAACACTCGGTGCAATTTCGCTTGAATTAATTTATGCGTACATTTTAAACGAGTGTTTTTACTCACAGTGAACTGACCCGTGGTATAAAGAATTTTAAACGAGTGTTTTTACTCACAGTGAACTGACCCGCGGTATAAAGAAAGCCTACACACAGTTTTTATAAAAGAAGAAATAAAATAATAAAAATTAAACAATACCGTCGCTATAACATATTACACTCTATAGTATAATGTCCATCTACTTGACAAATTCCAGGCAATTAACATATTACACTCTATAGCATCTACTTGACAAATTCCAGGCAATTAATCTGCGTGTAAGCATTCTTGCCGTGTTAAACGGTAGTTTATGTGAAATTGTGGTCCACATACGCCTAGGTGTTCAAATTAAAAAGCCCACGAAAATCACAATATATCATTGAGAGTTTAGATAAAAATGTGTTTTTTATCTTGTAGGTTTATGTATTATTTCTAGAATTCCGAATCACGTGCAAAATTAATGCCATATGTAAAGACGTTTTTCCAAATAATACTGGCTTCGGCAGCCTTTGTGATAAAATGGTTTGTACTAAATTAACAGCCCGTAATAATATTTTGTCTATAATTTATGCCAGTAAATGTTATTTCAAACACAACGTTCATCAAGAGAAAATATCTTCTCGATTATGAAACAAAGATGTGCAAATATGTAATCCTATTTGAAAAGCATCAAAAACTAAAACATTAACAGTTTAAATTTATATGCCCGCCAAATTACTAGACAAACAGATTCGAAACTAATGCTATCGTTCTTGTAATAAGTAAATTTGTTTGTTAGTGTAGAAGTTGCAGGTTAAATTTCTAGTTGTAGCTTATTTTTTTAAAATATAACATGAAAGATAATCTTTGTATTACAGTTGTGGTATAAATATATTTATTTTCGAAAGCATATTGTACGTAATTTTAGATTCACTATTCACTAATGTGACTGAAATTCAAGCTTAACTATAATATTAAAATTATATATCTTGCAAGTCCGCTTAGTAGGTTAATGTATTTATTAAATGAAAAAGCAAGTATTCTGTTGGTTACTAGTTTCCAACATTTTACTTGTAAACGTACAAAAAAAAAATGCTAACCTAATACCAGATTTGCAGCACTAATTTTTTTAATTCTGTGACAACTTTGTTCTCGTAGTTTTCCTATTGTGACATTTCCTATGCAAGGGTGACACATACGGACAAGCCTAAATCACACCCTCGCCCTACCCGGGATTCAAAATCGGATCCACTCACGCTCAACATTCAACCGACTGCGCCACAAAGGGCAGCCTATAGGTCAGCCAGAACACTGTCAGTGGTTATAAGAACTTATTTCAAATGAACAAAAAGCAGCTTATTTCATTGGAGTTAATTTTTAAGTTACAATTTAAGTAATATATTAATTAATTGTTTCACAATGTATTATTCGCTGCCATGTTGGTTGCCTATATTTGCGCTTAATTAGTGTAAACGTAGTTATTGGGGAAAAAGTTTTGAACGTTGATTTAAAACATTTATAGTTTAGCTTGAATTTCATACATCACTCTTTTATTTGGAATAAAAATAATTGCCAGTGAAAAAACCTGTTTTCATCCTTTTCTCAGTTACATTTTTTGTTATTGTCTAGCAGTGATCTGAGTCATTTAATGTGACATTATTATAATTAAAGATGTTTTTAATGTATTATTCTTTATTACAATTTTATTCGCAGACCCAAAACTAAAGTTTGCATTGCGATTGATGATTTCGACAATTCAAGAATTCTATACCACGAAAAATATCGTGCCAACAACTATGGATATGCTACGAAATTACATTCGACATTGGCTAGATAGATGACTGTTCTGTACGACTTTGTGTGCTATTATTGGCATGATTTTTGGATTTTTGTTTGAAGTAAAACTGTTATGCTGTCAAATGCGTTCAAGTTGACTTAACATTATGCTGTCTCAAGCCCCTCAATGTTTGCAAACTTTGTGAACAAATAGTCTTGAGTACTGCATTCGCGCTGAGATATTTCTTACGCGGCGTCGTAAATCTCCACAACAAATATTTATAGCCCCTTCCCCCTCCCTTCTCCATTTTAAAGGTGAAGGAGTTTGTAATACATTTATTTTGTCTTCGTGTGATGAAAATGTGGAAAAGAAACGAGTAATCTGTTGATGCATCAAACCACTGAAAACATTCCACCACCATCGTTGTTGCTTGTATGCATCGTGATTTTAATTCGATACTGTTAAATATTTTAACAGAAAATTTGCACTCAATAACAGAAGAACAAATTGATTTCTGTCAAACAGCACACGCAGAAGATAAAAATCATCCAGCACACACTGTCACAACAGCACTGCTATCTGTTGTCACCAGAAAAAAAGTCTTCGTGTCCGGTTTTGCATTTGCTGTTACTCAAAACAAATTCACCGAATGTTTTTATGTCCGCGCGTATACTGCCGGGCCGTTGTCTCGCCGCTCAGCTATAGACTGGTCCGTGCCGAGCCGCAGTATGAAGGGTAGGAGGGGACTTGCGTGCACAGACGTCTGCCGGTAACAGTACATACATACCATGACCCGCCCCCTCTCTACTAGCACTTTTCCTATCCACTAATAAAGAGCATGTTTCCTATGCATCTGTCTCCTGTAGCATTTTCTGTTAAATATGATAATGCATGAAACAATTTTTTTATTATTTCCTGTCGAAAGGGTTTTTACGGTGACTATGCCGGTCTTTCCCTTTATCTTCTAAATATAGTTTTGCTATAAGNGTGACTATGCCGGTCTTTCCCTTTATCTTCTAAATATAGTTTTGCTATAAGTACACTTAGGGAGGTTCTCATGGCCAAATGCAGGCCATGGCAGCCCAATCCCTCTTTGCCGTGATGCATGTCTCCTGGCATGAAATCCCTTCCTTGTAGGCGTATGGGGCTTAGCCCTGAGACGCACTTAACTCCCGTCCCTACCGCGGGCTCACATAGCACTTAGTTTTAGAGTAGTCAGATAAAAATATAAAAAATAAAATGAATGCAGTACATGCCGCGCTCCACTCCACCCCATTTATACTGCGACCGTCGACAAACATTTAGATTGGTTACTGAGCTAATTTTCTTATCGATTCCTTTCTTTACTTTTAGTGTGCTCCCGACTGCTCACATCAAGTCCGAATGCGCCACTTTATACGTGTATAACTATTTGGATGTTTTCATTCTCTAGTTAATTTACTAGTTTCTTTACTGAAGATTTGGTGGAACAAGGGGGTGATCGTTCTTACAAGAATTTCTCAGGGTCCATGGTTAAGATGTTCTCATATATCTGCAATGCTCGTGCAGGCTGCTGCCAAACGGAAGGAGTTTATGGAGTTTCTGGACTCAAGCAATCTTGAAATACACTGTTGGGGATATTCTTGGTTCAGATATACTCGTTTGCTTGGCCGCAGAAGGGGAAAGAAATTAACACGTGCACACGTTATCAGCACATGCTGATGTTGTCAGTTTGTGATCAGTTTTACCATTGTCGTAGACGGTGTGGAATCAAGTATCCTTGACGATGGCGTTTCTCTCTATCTTTCTCTCTCTACGTGCAAAGGGAAAAAAGACAGCGTAACAAATGTTTTATTATTTGTAAACACTAAAAGCATTCATAAAAATGTACAGGGTTTTGGTAACAAATATAGAAAAACTGAGAAAGGGTAATACCAGATAATATATTTCAATAACTTTGAAACCAAATATTTCGCCTGTGTGATGCATTAACTATTTATCAATTTCTTAGTCCCTAAATTTGCACGTTTTACTGCGGCTCAAGACATCGCGTTTAAGAACATGTCGTTCTGTAAAACTATTTGCACGCGAAGTAGGTAGAGACTTTCATTATTTAGCATTGTCCTTTCTTGATTTTTCTATATTGGCTTCCATAAACCTGCGAACTTCAATTAACGTGTTCACCGTCAGTTTATGTTCCACGGCCTCTTACGCAGTTCAGGTGTAGGAGTTAACATTTTTAACGAAATAAATTATGAAACAAATTTTTTTTGGATGTAGTTATATTTTTGTATTAAACTATAGAAATTATGGTATTTGTCTGAGCCTATCAGAATTAGTTTACTGCGGTATAGTGAACGTCTGTAATTCGTGCGAAGACACCCAATACCCATGTGGGTAGAGACATGCAAAATTCGCGTTATTATTTGGCAAGAAGCTAGACTTCACTCCCCAATACCTGCCCGAGTGCAATTCGTGGTTCCAATGGCTAATGGCTACTATTCAGCGTCGTTAACCTGCGTGAGAGCTTCACTGTCGATTGGTTTCTCAGTCTTTCAGCGTTAACTATTGGCTAGAAGCATCCTTGAGACGTGCTCCACTAGTAGTCGGCCAATGGTGGATGTCAACCGATCATACAACGTCTTGGAGTTTAGTCTGTATCCACAAAATAACGCGAATTTCGCAGGGCCCTACGTATCGGTCAAAATCATCCAGCCGCGAAAGTAGTTCTCAGCGATTGTGTTTTGGCATACGATTGGATGACGTCACCCATAAGAAANAAAATCATCCAGCCGCGAAAGTAGTTCTCAGCGATTGTGTTTTGGCATACGATTGGATGACGTCACCCATAAGAACAATGTTAAATAATCAACTGGACGAACATACGCAACTACTGATAACAACATCTGGAACAACTTCCGGGAGCAGGCTGGCACGTCCCTCTTGCAACTGACGTTCAAGGTCAAACCTGTTTTCGGATGTGTTAAAGGGATCTGGAGTGGGGAAATGAAACTCCTTCGAAATTAAATACATATATTTACGCAGTATACACATACTGTACATTACCAAATACACGAACATCACTATTAGTACCAACCAACTTTCTGAATACCCATATAGNGTATACACATACTGTACATTACCAAATACACGAACACCACTATTAGTACCAACCAACTTTCTGAATACCCATATATCATCACCAAGTTCAAACTTAAGCCTACGCCTAGAATACAACACTGGACACTGAGCAATAGTAATAACGGATGACCCNCATCACCAAGTTCAAACTTAAGCCTACGCCTAGAATACAACACTGGACACTGAGCAATAGTAATAACGGATGACCCTAGCTGTTCAAAAGCAGGCGAAAAGAAAATAAAGCAGCTTGGCAACTAGAGCATCCTTGTAAGGCTGCGAACACGAGGCGAAACACTGACGACTCGTGAGTCGATGGGACCAAGAATGGAAAAGGAAAATTGAGCGGCGTGGAGAGGTTTGTGCGACTCTTCAACAACGAGGTCTTGAGAGCTGACGAAGGTGAAGTTCGGTGAGTTTGCAGCGGCGCCGGAATGCACGGGCGGGAGAAGCGCCAGATCCCCGAGGAAACCCATCGACCAGCGGCATCGTCCAATTACGATTCGAACGTGTCAAAATCCGGGAGCGATCGTGACGGGAACCAAACCCGATTCACCTCGGCGGTAGCCGAGCGCTCTATCCGCTGCTCTACCACGGCTCCAAAGGTTAATTGAAATGGAATGGAAAACTCTCTTAGAGAAAATATATGGTTGCCATATTTTACATATGTACACTTGTTCTCACACCTTACTGACAATCTCCAAAGTTTAAATTTATAGGATGCGCATTATCATATAAAAAGAAGAAGATATAACAAATAAAATTTAAAATCTCTCAAAAATGTGCGGGACAATTAGGAGAATANTATCATATAAAAAGAAGAAGATATAACAAATAAAATTTAAAATCTCTCAAAAATGTGCGGGACAATTAGGAGAATGCTAGAAAATAAAGCATGGAAGGACACAACTACGAAATTCTATAAGAACATGGAAGTTCCGGGAGCATTATATGGTAGTGAAACTTGGACAATGACAAATAAAAACAAAAGTAGGTTACAAGCANCATGGAAGTTCCGGGAGCATTATATGGTAGTGAAACTTGGACAATGACAAATAAAAACAAAAGTAGGTTACAAGCAGTGGAGATGAGAATTCAGAGATCAGTCATAGGAGTTACAAGAAGAGAGGGACTCAGAAATGAAGATACAATAACTCAGTTAAACATTAATGACTTAAATGGACAAATAAAACAATACAGGAAAAATGGCTAGAGAATATATAAAGTATGAAAGATACAAGATATCCCAAGAAAATAATATGTTATAAACCAACAGGAGAAAGGAATACCGGACNATATAAAGTATGAAAGATACAAGATATCCCAAGAAAATAATATGTTATAAACCAACAGGAGAAAGGAATACCGGACGACCTAAGAAAAGGTGGTTAGATCAAGACAAACCTGGAGATCGCAACAAGCCATAAAGGCTGAACGCATGATGAAGAAGAAGAAGACACGTGTTCTTCAAAAAANATATAAAGTATGAAAGATACAAGATATCCCAAGAAAATAATATGTTATAAACCAACAGGAGAAAGGAATACCGGAGGACCTAAGAAAAGGTGGTTAGATCAAGGCAAACCTGGAGATCGCAACAAGCCATAAAGGCTGAACGCATGATGAAGAAGAAGAAGACACGTGTTCTTCAAAAAACTGATTCAAATTAACATCAGGCCATTACTCTACGTTCTCTTTTACGTTTAACGTTCACGTTAATTTTGTGGCAATTTACATTTCTCGAGCATTCATCAATCAGCTGCCACCTCCAAACGAAGACTGCTGGATATCTGATGTTTACGTTTTGATTCGTAGGTCGTAGATCTGACGCGACGACGGGCCAGCCAGACGTTAGCAGAGATTTCCGCCTGCGCTGGATTTGTATGACAGGGGAACGCGGAACGGACCAAATTTCTTCCTGACGTAACTGTGTGGTCTGGGCGTTCCTTAGTATCATTCTGGTTAACCGCAGCGCGTTTGCTTTCTAAACACTTTCGCATAATAAATTCCGCATTCACCTGGGAAACCGTAACCCAGAACATGCAGTACACAACACATTTAATAAATGCCTTTTTCAATTCTCATACCTTCGCAGTATCACACTGAAATGAAAGGTGGGGCAGAATTTTTTTCTGTCGTCCTATTTAATCGCTAACCATTAAAAAAAATACATGGCAATGAACGACGGACAGTATTTACTTCAAATTCCGTCAGAATTAATGAGTTGTTTTTAAAACGTTGTAAAGATACTCTAGAAAGTTTTAAACTGAAACGAGCTATTTAGACGGTCGATGGTGATAGAAATTGTAGAGCACGATGTTTATAGTATCCTGGTTATTTTATTCGAATAACGTAAAGCGTTAAAATTTCTTTAAATTTGTTGCCTGGCTCTTTTTAACATACATATCACGGACTCAGTTTGCCTGGAGGCCAAAGTAAATAATAAGTTAGGCTATTTTATTGAGTACGTCGACTTCCTGAAAGCCTGAAGAGGCATTAAGGCTGGATGACTAAAAAAGCAACAACGTATAATTATTACCTTTAACGGTTTTCGTGTAACGGGCGTTCGAAACTCCGTTCTACAACTGGTGGCAACATTACTGCCTTTCGAAGGTTACCACGGAAATAGCTGACACATGCAGTAGTTTATAGTTTTGTGTACCGTCTTACGACTTGGACTCTCAGCGGAGTCGACCTTCGTGGAGTAGATGCGTCGCACGATGCGAGGAGCCCTGGGTTTGAGTCCTGGCCAAGAAAGGACGCAGTGACCAGCGAGTGTGGTCTGCGAGCTTCGAGAGAATGGGGAGAGATAGACAGATAGAGATACAGATAGATATATATATATAGAGAGAGAGAGAGAGAGAGGCCGGCGGGACTGTCGAAAAGTAGGACTGGATGCGTGAGTGACAGACATTAGGAATGATGCTTGTGTATGGCAATGGACGTTTAGAAATGAGATTGCCATTCACTGTTGTGCTCACTGTTAAGATAATAAGTGAAATAAGAAAGATAATAATCTAATATTGTAAATAATACGTGTGTGTATTTTTAATTTCACCGTAAATATATTAAGTTATAATTTAAATAACACTTTAATACAAGGAACTACTTATCCTGTTTCACTGACCTATACTACTGAAGATTTACCGGCGAATGTTGCGTCATAATATCTGTACAGTGAATGGCAGAGATTTTTTTTTTAAGGTAGATTTCAGAAATGTAGACTAACTTTGTACCATTAACCCCACGACTTTTCCCCGCACTACCTCACACTCTCATTCTAATTTTTTATTCACGGTGTCCCCAGTCTACCATCTGTTCTTGTTCGAACCGGTGTTCCCCCACACGTGGGAGAATGTAATCAAAACACTGGACCAACCGTGGGTGTTGTACCTAGTAAGCGATATGTCGAGCGAGGCTGTTCCGAGGATTTCGAAGTGGGTTCAACTGTTCCGTAGAAAGAAAACCTATTTACATGAACATGCGTTACCTGAGATTAACTGCTTATGAGAAAGACCAATTCATCCACAGTAATTGGGGTCGTTCAACCATTAATAAGTATTCTGCTGTTCATTTTGTTTTGCACTGTAGATCTTGTGTAAGTAATTACTTCTGAGAGGGATATTATCAATGAGTGGTTGTTACAATGTATCATGGCGCATACAGATTTATAAACACATCCAGATTAAATTTCGTAATTAATACAGCCACTTCAAATATGCAGTATGTGTGAATGATTCCGTGAGAGAGAGAGAGAGAGAGAGAGAGAGAGAGAGAGAGTAAATGAATGAGTATGTCTGTGCTGTGTGCGCGCGATACCATAGTGACGGTAATTTATTGAGACCGTAAATATTATTGTATTTTTTTTTAAGCAAACGCCCTGCATTATATCAATAACAACGTCCATACGAAAAGTAGTCACTTTAAAAAATATCTTTAATATAATAATTGGCTTTAGCAAAGTCTGTATTTTATCGATGGCTTATTATAATTGAAAAACTCACCTCTGAATATCCCAAAGAGCCTACACTTGAGTCTTCCTCGTTATTAGACACGCTATGATTTATTGCACAGGGTTTCTAGTGCGGGTAAAATAATAAAAAACACTGAACGTGAAAAATTTGTTTTTTTGCATCAAGGGAGTACTGCAGGTGAAAACTTACATCATTTATGTGCGGTATCTAGAACTGGAAGTTATCCAGGAATAAGTTACCATTTATTAAACTCTCGCACACACAAATGATAACTGATAATATACGATTTTACTAAAGCTGATCAAGGTTTCGTAAATAACATAAATATCAACATAATTTTAATAAATGTAAAGGCAAGCCTACATTTGAGGGGTGGTTTGCTTGTAAGGCTACACTGCAGTGCAAGGAGGGGAGGGGGGCTTACGGGCTCCGGTCCCGGGTAACGAGTTAAAAATTTGCGCTGTTTTTAGATTTATGATTAGACTCAGTTTAGGTCGTACGTAAACCATCGCTCAGATATTTCCAAAACATTATACGCATGTGTATTAATCGCAATAATGGTTAGAGGAAAAATATAAATAATTTACTTTTTATTTTATACAATAATAATATTAACAATAACTATATCTATAAACATATACAAAATCTTCCATATAAATCAATTAATATCAATAAATGAATCCACTTATAAAAAATTATTATTAATTAATTAATACATTATCTATTAGAGGCCTACCCCCAATAATTGGTTTTATACCAAAAATAATAGTAATTCAATCAGCTATAAACTTTAACGAATTATTAATTGCAGGAATTATAATAATATTAACGTTAATTACTCTTTATTATTATTTACGTATANAAACTTTAACGAATTATTAATTGCAGGAATTATAATAATATTAACGTTAATTACTCTTTATTATTATTTACGTATAATGTATACAACATTAATATCAACTAATTCAGAACCGAAATGAAATAATTTAAATATTATAAAACGAATAATTTAATTATATTACTAACAATAATAACAATTATAGGATTATCATTTATTACTTTAATAATAAGAATTTATTAAGGATTTAATTATCATTATTATGCAGTAGCGCATATAGGTCTGTGACTAAGTGACGAAACACTTAGCCACATCTGCAGAACAGAAAGAAACTCACTGGACGAAAAATAACAAACGTAAGCACGACTTGAAAACGGGTTTAGTCCAAGTGCTGCTAATTTAATAAATGGCATATAGGGTAGTAAGGAAAGAACCTGAAGATGTATTTGACCCGAAGTTGGAGGGGAACTCGGTGTCCATAAATTTCGACACGTTTTGAATCGTTGTCTCATGGTCAGGATGTTCATTCAATTTCTAAACTGCTTTGTTACATTGATAAATAAAACACTTAGCAATGAAGCTCTTTTGAATACAATTCGATAAATTTGTTTGAACAAAGCAAGCATGATCATTTGTGCCTACTAATTGGGTGACTTTCTCAGGGCAACCCCCACTAGCGGAAACAATAAAGCAGTTCTGGTGTCAAGATTTGATTTTACATCAGTAAGTGACGTTTGTGGACTAAAACATTTCAAGCCGGATAAAGTAGCAGGTTAGAAATTCAGGCAACTAATGAGACTATGAGGAGTAGTGCTTCTTGTACATTGAAAAATATACGTCCAAATAGCAATGCATGATAAAGAAAAAAATTCTTCCGGGCTGTTTGTTTACAGTATGAAAATATTGTTTTAATTCAAAGGGAATTTTAACGAAAGAAAGAGGGTTATTATTGATTTTTTTCTTTATACAAGTTGGTAATGCCTATTACTGAACGACGATGCCAGGCTATCATCGTCATGCTTCATATTTAACAATAATTGTTTTGTGGCAACGAAATGTGCGTTGAAGCAAAGAAAGTGTCTTAAGAGTGTAAGTGTAAGTTCGCGTTTCTATTATTTAACCTCCCCCACCCCCNCGTTCGCGTTTCTATTATTTAACCTCCCCCACCCCCTTTTTCCGATGTAACTGAAAATCATAAAAGATGGAACATTAATATTAATTTATTTAAATGATTTTATCACTACGTAATATGAGCATAAAATTATCAACCAAGTTAATACCAGAAAATGTGGTTTAGTTTGTTCACGATCGTATTAATATTTTTTATGGATTTTACTGTAAAAATTAGTATGTTAGTTTTTACTTCATTGCCAGCATTAACATTTTTTTAGAGAGCAAACATTATTTACTTGCAGAAAATTGGAAATGTGCACAAAATCGCTNATATTTAACAATAATTGTTTTGTGGCAACGAAATGTGCGTTGAAGCAAAGAAAGTGTCTTAAGAGTGTAAGTGTAAGTTCGCGTTTCTATTATTTAACCTCCCCCACCCCCTTTTTCCGGTGTAACTGAAACTCATAAAAGATGGAACATTAATATTAATTTATTTAAATGATTTTATCACTACGTAATATGGGCATAAAATTATCAACCAAGTTAATACCAGAAAATATGGTTTAGTTTGTTCACGATCGTATTAATATTTTTTATGGATTTTACTGTAAAAATTATTATGTTAGTTTTTACTTAATTGCCAGCATTAACATTTTTTTAGAGAGCAAACATTATTTACTTGCAGAAAATTGGAAATGTGCACAAAATCGCTTTTAACACATTCGCTTGTCGATGTTTAAGACCAACTTGAAAGGNTTTTAACACATTCGCTTGTCGATGTTTAAGACCAACTTGAAAGGAATCCGCAGTAAACAATATTAATTACCTGAAGGTCACATCCGGCCATCAGAAAGCATTACGACGGTGATGGAAAATAGCATAAAGAAGCTTCGCGAGTTTACTCTTTCCTCAGAATTTTGTGCGGAGACTATAGGAATTTAATACAGCAATCTTTTCAGAAAGCTACAACAATGTCGCTATAATTTAAAACACTTTTTACAGGAGAATAAATACCGCAGACAGACGGCTACTACCATCGGCTTTTGCTGACTTTGACACTTTTCAACTACCACATTAATGATTCAGAAACCAAATTTATAAAATGTGCAACAAAATAACGACTTTGATTTCTGTCCTGGAAAAATGTTTACGTGGAATATTTTACACTTTCTAAAAATGAGAATATATACATTTGCTTGCAATGAAACCCGTATGACAAATAGGGAGGCCCTCTATGCCTGTGGGTGGAAAATCAGTGAGGCACATACTTTATACTAAGGAAGTAGTTATGAAATGTATGTTCACCGCCACCTGGCTGCAGACTTCGGACGAGTGGACGAACTGGTGGTCATCTTGGATGATGTCATGCCGAAACCTCCTGCTCTGTCATTCCTCGCCAATGGTGACGGCCATCTTGAATTTCCTTTTTTTACCTAGGAATTTACCTTTTTTTCCCTCCTGGTCTATCATTCCCCCTCGCCTTTCCACGCTCTGGCATTCCGATGTTATTTTTTTCTCATGCTCTCTCATTCCTTCCTGTCTCTCTCTCTCTTTCTCCCATTCTATCCCTTGGAGGTTTTCTCATATTCCTTCCGGTCTCCTTTATTTTCTCATGGTCAAGATGGTGACTGAAAACAAGATAACTGACAAAGGAAAAGGTCAACGGCACATTATAGCAGAATCCAAGATGGCGGCTAGTCCAACCACTCTCCCCCCCCCCCTTCTCTTGTCCTCGGAGGAACCAAATCCATTTACTCCCTATAAGTACATATGTAATAAGGATTATGATATACAGTTTATGCTCTGAATATACAACATCGTATATGTTTTCATAAGCAGCACAAATATCTAATAAGACTCAATAATTATTTACACAACAATAAACTGTACTAAAAATTGGAAATGTAACAAGAATCGATAGGGTCTTTGATGCGAAATACAAGAACTCATCGTATGTACATATGTTAATAAGTAAACAGGTACGTAGTGCCCACATACATTGCATAAGTACATATGTTTACTTGCATATATGCGTACATACATTAATGTATTCACGTACGTACATAGGTAGGGCCTACATGTATATCTACAAGCATATGTACCTACGTACTACGTACATGCTAGCATACGTATCTACGTACATATATTGTTACACACGTCAGTGCATACCTACCAACACAAATTATTACGTGNCATGCTAGCATACGTATCTACGTACATATATTGTTACACACGTCAGTGCATACCTACCAACACAAATTATTACGTACATACATAAAGAGCTACAGCAACATAAAATTCTTTCTATGTATGATATTTTTAAATATTTTAAGTAACTCGAAATTTAATACCTTATAAATTGGCTGTAAAATTGTGGGAAAGCGCTTAAGGAGAAAGCTGGCTACAATAACAGGATGTTTATNAATACCTTATAAATTGGCTGTAAAATTGTGGGAAAGCGCTTAAGGAGAAAGCTGGCTACAATAACAGGATGTTTATTTTTCAAATGTACGTGTACTTTTAAATATCGGAGGTATATTTGTTGTATACTGGGTGATTCTAAAATCATGGGACAAACATTGAGGGGTGGTAGAGCTCACTAAAACAAGCAATTATTTTATAGGAATATATGGGCGGAAGTGACGCGTTGAGGCAAATTGTGTTTTTATTGTGTACTTTACGTTGTGTAACAATATTTACAACGTCGCCGCTAAATGCCTTTTTACAGCTATTTTTATAATAATTGCTCAAAATTCCTACCACCGACAGTAATGCAAGCTTGGTAGCGTCGGTGGAGTGATTGGCGAACAGATTCAAATACGCCGGGTGTTTCACGCACGCCACCATTGTCAGCCAATCACGCCATATGTAGAGGTCGCCAAGCATGCGTGACTGTTGGTGGATGCATTTCCAGCAACTGTTTTAACATTTTCTGTACGGAATCACTCGTTAAGTATGCTGCTAATGAACATTTTATGTTTCCGTTAATGTGTTATGTTTTTGTGTTTGTGCCTCAACGCGTCACTTCCGCCCATATATTCCTATGCAATAATTGTTTGTTTAGTGAGCTCTACCATCCCTCAATGTTTGTCCCATTATTTAAGAATCATCCTGTATGTTTCCGTAATAATGACTGTTCTGTTCAGTTTCGTAGGCCTCTTATAAGCTCGCTAGCCCAAAAATAAACTGTATGATATTTGTATAATCTGGATGCAATAACCATTTTTTAGGTGATGTTTCCAAGAAGCGATCTCTATTTTAATCGAATCTGTGCACGTCCTCCTCTGCGGTGTAGTCGGTTTGTCGGTAGCGTTGTTGCCTCGCATCATCGTGTGTTTAGTATATACGATACGTATTCCAGCATACTACATTGAGATCAAGTTGATTGAATGGTTCTGGAGATACAGCAAGTGATAAATATAAAATAAAGGTGTCATTCCTAAAATATTTACATATAGTTTTAAAATTTCTTAGTTTAGTTTGTTTGTACTGTTACCGTTCGTATGCAAGATTTGTTAGGATTCGTTTCGACAACCATTTCACAAGAAATATCGTAAAATATTTTCATATTTCAGGTGACGCTATCTTTCAAAACGGGTTAATGAAATAGTGCTACGTGTTCAATAATTGCATCAGGGGCTGGCAGTCTACCCAGTCTGGTTGAAATAGGTCTAATCGTTAGGAGTTAGGGCTTAAAAAAAGTTGGAAGTTACCGAGAATGGACTATATACTCCATTCACGGTTATTTCGCACCGTTTTGCTAGCGGGCGGTAGGCACACAGGGTATTTGTCGCCCCNAACTGCGTCGTAGTGAAAATATAATCAATGTTCTAGAACAAAAACTGTCTACTGCGGTTGGAAAACTTCTATCTACTAATGCTGACGCGAACAAAAACTAAGATTTCCGGAAAAGCAAACGCATGACCGATAAACATTCTACCACAGCGAAAACTTTGAATCCTGATCAAATATTGCAAGGCCTCGCAAAACGAAACAAGATGAACAACGCACCCCGATAATTATTATTACTGCGTCATTAAAACTGTGAATAAAACAAAATGAAAGAAATGTTTTTCTATGCTGTAAAGATAATTAATCTATAAATTATAATGTATAATTTATAGCTAATACGAATGTAGACAGAAGAAAACGCGAATAGACTGTACACATTTTGCACATTGGAGCTGAGTGTGTTGGGCGTAGTTGCATCGGCAAGAAGCTCACTGGGAGAGATGACGTCTGGAGTACAGTTTCTCCCCCCGCGGTGCCATCCCAGAACACGCGACCGTGACGTGTCAAGGTCTCTCACTCTCTCTCTCTCTCTTTCTCTCTCCCCAGTCGCCATAGCGCCCGAGTTCCGGGTTTCCAGTACCGGACCTCTCTACCCCGCCTTACTCATTTTCCTGGCAGCTTGCTCTGGTTCCCTTGCCTCCTTGGAGCGGCGTGGTGTCCCCGCCTCCAGGCGCCGAGTGAAGGGGAGAAATTACAGTACGCGCCAGATATCTGCGAGCTTTTCGCCTGTATCACGAGGAAGGGACCACGTTACTGCCGACTCCCAAGAGAGCTATTCAGTGTATTTAGCATCCTCAGTTATAATCAGTGGCGTGTGGTTGAAGTGTTGCGAGGTAAGCTGGTGCTTGATCAGTGCTGCACACGCTTGGCGCACGCAGCAGAAACCAGTAACCAGAGTGGTTGCAGGGAGAAACTGAATGTATTGCGGCCACTCACGAGAGAGCAGCGAGGCACCCATTACACACGTGCTGTGACGTCGACTGCACTACTGCGTTTAACTGGCCGATGTGTAGATAAACTAGCAAACAATTAAGTACAGCACAGAGCAACACATAGCTTATCATGCAAAACGAACTACTATTATATTATGATTATATATGTTTATAAGCAGTCGTGTCTATTCTAATTTAAAAAAAAACTATGAAATATTTTAATATGAATCTTTTTTCAGGACTGAACTAGAAGTCTATATTTTGTCGTAATTCANGCCGATGTGTAGATAAACTAGCAAACAATTAAGTACAGCACAGAGCAACACATAGCTTATCATGCAAAACGAACTTCTATTATATTATGATTATATATGTTTATAAGCAGTCGTGTCTATTCTAATTTTAAAAAAAACTATGAAATATTTTAATATGAATCTTTTTTCAGGACTGAACTAGAAGTCTATATTTTGTCGTAATTCATAAATTTGGTTATTGAAATATAAGTGTGGTCGTTGAAAAGTATCAAAGCCAGCAAAAATCGCAGTGATTAGCCTTCTGTTTACGATATTTGTATTTCTTTAAAATCGTGTTTTGAACTATAGCGACTATGCTGTGCCTTTTCTGAGCAAGCTGATATATTAAAACCCTATAGTCACCTCTTAAAATTCTGAGGAAACTATACGCGCCAAGCTTGTCTATAACGCATGTCTTCATTGTTCTCTTTGCGACGGCCCGCAAGGTTTGGCAACGCTGCTGGCTGTGTTCTGAAAGCAACCATTTGCGTGTTGAATTATATTTTTCCCATTATTTTTTGTTTCGCATATTTCTTTAATAATGTAAATTTAAAAAAAAATTGCATTAATTTCTCAATACATTTCCGATTAACACCTTTAAAATGAATTTTTCTTTTATCTTTGTTTCAGGTTACCTGATGAACTTTTGAATATCACCAGATATCAGCACTAACCCGTTACCGAGTACTTCATCTCGTTACGAAGTGTTTGAGAAATATCACCAGTAAAGAATAAATTTACTTTTTAAATATATTCCAGGCCCCATTTATGTGTGCGGAAATATAACAGAATATGATATTTCTAACCTCTGAAGTATTTTAAAACGTATTTTTATTCTGTGGATCGTGTTTNCGGAAATATAACAGAATATGATATTTCTAACCTCTGAAGTATTTTAAAACGTATTTTTATTCTGTGGATCGTGTTTCCTAGAATTACATTTAAAAACGTTGGTCACTTTCTTTTCACTGTTGTTCATGAAAACTTGACCAGTTTGTATATAANCCTAGAATTACATTTAAAAACGTTGGTCACTTTCTTTTCACTGTTGTTCATGAAAACTTGGCCAGTTTGTATATAAAGACAGTCGGAAGTCATTCGAAAGACCACCATGGCGACATTTTGAGTTACATAATACCATTTCGCCTCGTAAGCGGTGGATGTCGTTATATAAAGACAATGAAAAGTTACGAAATACGGCCACTACAATCAATTCTAGACAGACGGCAAGAGGTGAGGAATGTAACTGAGATGATTAGATCCTGCCACATTATGTAAAGAATAACGGAAAACTCAGTAAGGAGTGACCAATTTTCCCTCACGTCCCTTGAAATTTTCAAACTCATCCACTATTGTCGACGAGTGTACACCAGTATCGTATCTGCTTTCACTAACAACACTACACAGATGTTCTCCTGTCTCCTTCAAAAAAAAAACTAAATTCTATTTCTAGGATATTCCTCCGCTTCATGCAAACAAAGCTCAACCGAGTTAAGGTTCATTCTATTCAGGTTAGGAACAAAACGAGATTTCTTATGAGAAAGTTTGGCATAGGGGAAATTCCGCCTCTAGGTGTGCAGTAGTCTATGAGGTAACTCTTAATTTAAATTTTAAGCTACGTGAATAATAAAAAAAAATTAATTATAGTTACGAAGTTTTTTGTATTTGATTTGAAAGTCTGGTACCTTTCTGACACTAGCCCTTACCTAGTGACGAACTTTTTTCCTTTACCAAACTTTTAGCATTGGTCTACACAACCTGTAGTAGAAGTAATATTGACCAAGTCTAAAAAATTACACCAAAGTTGCAACGCACCACATTCGTTGCATTTAGTGTAATAAATATTGTCGCGAGACGCCAAGGGGGAGGGCGTATTCAAGTTCTTGAGCGATGGAGGTCTTAATAAAAAGCAAAGAAATAAATTTGAATTTAATTTAAACACACGACTATTATTTACAACATTTAACTATATATATCTACTGCTACTCTTATTATTCTCAGTGAGTGCAATATGTAATGTCAGACTCAACTCTAATTAAAGTTCTACTCAATGTCTCTATATTGATTACAATCACTTACTTGATACACATTCATCATTAACACATGTACAGTCAGTCTATTGACAGCATTTGAAATGTCTTACGCTCACGCATTCAGTTCAATAGTCCCGCCCTCCAGTCGCACCCTTCACTGCATCGATGCTCCCAGTCGCAGATTATACTCCCGCTGGTAACTTCCGTCGCCACTCGTTGCTCTTCTCGCGCGTCGTCTATCGCTTAAGGTCGCACAATCTCCTAAAACTCTCCGCTCGGAAGGCTGTCGTGCATGTATAGTTCCAGCCGCCGTCATCTGGAAGGTTGGCCGCACCCATTTATCCTTCAGATAAATGCATAAATTCAATATGCTGAAGGTCAGGATCGTGAGAGCTGCAAAAGTTTTGCCGCGGCGGCACGTAGAGGCATGCGCGGCGGGATGACATTGTAACAAGAAACGCGCTTATAGGATTATCGCCATCCTGTCCTTCTCTTTCCTTCGCTCGCGTGGGACAGATCGAAGGAAGCGTTACAAGACCGCGATTACGTAACAATATATTGCATAGTAACTATTTCTTTGGCAATACGAACACGCCTATTTTCTTAATGTTTTCACTCACATTTATTGTGAATGTAACATTAATATTTTATAAATAGAATACAAGTAAAAGATCTGTTTGACCAAAATTAAGGTACTTTATTGTTAAAAACCGCTTTTAATATGTGACATATTTAAAAAACAACCGAACACGCGGTACATGGAGTGATTTTTAAAATGTGTGATTGAAAAAGTGCAAAGGAACGACGAACAGGCTTTATTTAGCGTGCAGTAGCAGGGATGTTTGCAGCCGTCGCGTAGCCCAGACCCGCGGATATGTGGCGCGCAGTATAGCCGGCCAACCAGGGCGCCCGGCGACACAAAGACGCTTACTATTGCGTGAGCGCGCTCTCCACGCGTGCGCGTGCAGCCGCTCCGAACAAACTTTCTTCCTCGGCCTGCATTCCGCCGGAACGGGTTGCCGACGCTCTTCTCGCCCCGAAATCCGCAACATCGCCGCCGCTTCGTGTGCGAATTACCGCACCTCGGAGAAAAGGCTTGTTCCAGCCGAAAAAAAAACACACTTGTTTATTGGATTGAGTCGAGCGATTTGGGCCGCTCTTGGCAACGAGATCTTGAAAGTCGATGAGGGTGAGGGCGGCATCTTACTTTTTTGCATAGGCCCACACACACATGCACTCACACACACACACNGAAAGTCGATGAGGGTGAGGGCGGCATCTTACTTTTTTGCATAGGCCCACACACACATGCACTCACACACACACACTCATATATATATATATTTATTTATATATTTATATATATACATATATTCATATTTAGCTGCACAAACAAAATATTTTGTTGAATATCTAAAACTTGAAAAGNACACTCATATATATATATTTATTTATTTATATATTTATATTTATATATATACATATATTCATATTTAGCTGCACAAACAAAATATTTTGTTGAATAACTAAAACTTGAAAAGCCACTAAATTAATCTTTTTCGTCTAACAAAATACACGCTCGAATTAACAAAATCTCTGTGTTGGGCGTAAAATTTTGTTTGGCCACTCATTTGATTGCCTTTGTTCAAAATTACAGCTCAACGATTTTTTTTTTTTTGTGACAATGGGGATAGTAACAGTGTTTGTTAGTGCATTTATTGATGCTCAATAACGGCATAAACGTCCGAATACGAGTAATAACAGGAAACNCATTGCCTTTGTTCAAAATTACAGCTCAACGATTTTTTTTTTTTGTGACAATGGGGATAGTAACAGTGTTTGTTAGTGCATTTATTGATGCTCAATAACGGCATAAACGTCCGAATACGAGTAATAACAGGAAACGAAAAAGTAAATCTGTAAAACATGAAATGTTCATTTGTGTACCTTGTCCATTATTCGAAATATATGTAAAAAAAAAATTCGCTATTTCATTGGTCTTAATCGGGCTTCCATATTTTTTAAATATTATCCTAAACTGTTTAATGTACCTAGAGGCAAACTAATTTTTAGTTGC
Organism: Clitarchus hookeri; assembly: GCA_002778355.1. Lineage (NCBI taxonomy): Eukaryota > Metazoa > Arthropoda > Insecta > Phasmatodea > Phasmatidae > Clitarchus > Clitarchus hookeri. The sequence goes on from NQII01005518.1 coordinate 231,869, forward strand.
AAAAAAAAAATATTTGCATGGGCAACCAAATAAGACCAACAAATCCATTAGTTGCTTTTAACAACAAAATATGTAATNATTCGCTATTTCATTGGTCTTAATCGGGCTTCCATATTTTTTAAATATTATCCTAAACTGTTTAATGTACCTAGAGGCAAACTAATTTTTAGTTGCAAAAAAAAAAATATTTGCATGGGCAACCAAATAAGACCAACAAATCCATTAGTTGCTTTTAACAACAAAATATGTAATTTCCTTTATATAAATAATTAATTTGGTTGCGCCAAACGTTGTTTGATTCTACAAAACTTTTTTCACCGGTCGCGGGAGTTGCGGCGGCATAGTGGTTAGACTACTCAATTCAGTANTGTTTGATTCTACAAAACTTTTTTCACCGGTCGCGGGAGTTGCGGCGGCATAGTGGTTAGACTACTCAATTCAGTATACACTCCACCAGTTTTGAATGTTCTTGAGATTACCGAGCGTCCCCACGCACAGTTGGCCCTCACTCGTCAAGTACCACTCCTTCTCGTCCGTTCACACCACAAACGCCTCGTCTGCCATCGTGTAGTACACTCCGCCGTCGTCCGTCCTCCTCGCCGATGTCCCTTGCTGCACCAGTCTTTGCCAGATTACCACACTTCAGCCAGATGGCCGTACCACAATGACCTATCCTCCAGTTGCAATGGTTTTTATAGCGCCGTCGGCCAGAGCCCAAAATTTCTCTAAATGCCGCATTGCGCCGAGGGACATGATCACCAGATTATTCTTGCACTTCCTCTCAAGTGATCCGACTCTTCCGGCAGGAGGGCCTGTGATGCCAGCCAGGCCAGCTGTCAGTCACTCCCCGGCCGCCGGGCGACGGCACAGGGTGCTGATCTGCAGGACCGCGCATAACCAGGTAGCATGGAGTCCGCGCCCAGCGCAGGAGTCCGCACGCCTAACACTACCATTGGAGTGACCTTCGTGATCGAAGTGCTTAAGGTGTTGCACATTACGAGACAAAACGCAAGTAATAATATTTTCTTTGGTTTGTAGATGAATAACAGGATATTGTTACTTGCGTCCTTTTCCTTGCCTCCCCCTCGGGCGTGCGAAGCACAGCGTTTCAAGAGCGCGCGGTGATATAACCCGGTGACAGTAGAAGCACGCGGGGGATTACAAGGAGCGCCGTCTTGCCATTCGAACGCTTGCCACGACAAGCCTGTCGGGACTCGTGCCGCCTCCTGTCCTTGAGTATTGATGTACTTAGAGGCGGATAGTCCTCGGCCCCATCAAGATGGCACGTACGGATTCAACTCCGTACTCTGCTGATGACAGGTGAGGTGGAACCACCCTCGGGTGGAGAACATCCACCCACAGCGATTGGAAAGGGCGTGATCTCTTTCCATTGGCAGCATTCAACTGATGTCAATTAGAGCTCTGACCAAGCTCAAACATCTACTCGTTCGTGGACGAACGTCTGGGGGAGTGCACACACATCTAACAGTCTGACGTGAGTTATTACAGCCTGAAGTGGCCTTAACACAAGCCTGAATGTTTATATAAAATCCTGAGGTGCACTCTCCATTGCTGCTCAGAAGGATGTCTCCTGTTCATAGGCTCAGGTACAGGAGGAGCAGCCGTGGTCAAAACCCGCGACACTGTGTGTCGATCAACATGTCACGACTGCGAGAACGTTCTGGTCACCAGCCTCGCCCCATCTCAGCGTGACTCTGGATGCGGGTAACTTCTAGAACGGGCCACGGCGGGCCGCCGAGTCCAGAGTCTGCAGCCTTGTAGAGGGCCTTAAGCGCCGGACGTGCGGTGTCAGCGAAGTGACGGGCGGCGATGACATGTTGTCTGTTATCTGGGGAACAGCGTGATCCTAAAGACTCTCCCTCCTGTACCTGATCCCTAGGGTATAACAGGAGAAACCATTCAGAGCTTACCTAAGTACTTTAGAGCACACATCAGATCAGGATTTCCAGGCATATAGTTGTCACTACAGACATACGTCAGTTATCAGGACGTATAAGGTGTGCTCTGCCAGGCTATTCAATCAGTACATGTTAGTCGGAGTCAGATCAGTAACTCCTTAATTGAGAGCAGTTGAATGCTCTCAATAGAAAGAGGATACGCTCTTTCCAATCGCAGTGGGTGGAGATCCTCCACCCGAGGGTGGTTCCACCTCACCTGTCAACAGCAGCGTAAGGAGTTGAATCCTTACGTGCCACCTTGATGGGGCCGAGTGCTATCCCCACTCTACAAAACCCGCTTTGTAAACGAGTCCTCTTACTAGGCGGACCAGACCNNNNAAATGCAGGTCAATATGGGATATGTACGTGTTAAATTTCATCTAAGTCTATCTAGCCGATTTGGCGTGGTCGAATAACAAACAAAGAGACCAACATTCTTTTTAAGGTTTTATTAGGACAAGCAAAATAAGAAAATAAATCGTTAAAAAATAATGTGAATACTCGGGGGAATTTTTTTTCGTGAGAATGATAGAAGAATGTTGAGAGTTTAATACTTTATAAACATTGTTCAGTACAAATGAGTACAACACCTTTGATATCACTAACTTTCGTAAAATACTTGTAAAAATAACACGCTTGTTAGGGGGTTAGGTTTACTTTAGGTAAAAGGCAATAATCTGGCGAAATTACACTTATAAATTACTTAATTATGATGTACATACCTTCTCCTTCAATTTCCATAATAGTTTTTTCACTAAAATCACTTGGAAAAGTATTTTAAATAATCACGAAAAGTTCATTAAAAATTGAGTGCCGAGAACAGAGACGTGCGAATCAAAAAAATGCTATGATCTGACTACGAGTACGGCCAAGCGTTGGGCACTGCGAGGGTAGAATTGGTACCAGGTGGAGGGGATATTCACTACCTGTTTTGAGACCGAAGGTTGGCCACATCCGTAAAGGTTTACATTTTTGATTTATGGCCAGGTTTTAAGGCTAAATACCCCATAGTGCGCCGGGGGCTGCGGGACTTAAAGGCCCCCGCCTACCTTGCGCTTGAACAGCGTTGCAGAGTGTTACGGATGTGCGAAACTATCATACCTGCATTCAATGTGCTGATCTACGAAGATAACACACACTTCATACAATGGCTCTTGGTTGCTTTCAAGACGTCACGAACATCAGAAACGCCATTTCATGAGTACTCCAAAATGTCCAGAAACGACTTTTTCAAAGCGGTGTATCTCAAAATATACGCGTCAGATTCATTCGAAAACCTTCCTACAGAATTTCCACCAATGAAATGATAGGCTCGCCGCTTAAAGTCCCACAGGTACACGCAGTGCGACGTGAACACTGCGCGCCAGTTGAGAGCCTTGCGCTTAGTGGCGATGGCGTACTTGATGAGCGAGGCAGTCTCGCCCTTACCGCTGCCGTGCCTCGCGGCCTCAAACGCGGAAAAAGACTCTGGATAGGTGGGAATCTTAATGCGTGTGTGATAGACGCTTGGTATGACGGAAACCTACAGTTTGATTGAATATGTGTAAATTATATGTGCGAATTAAGTGACTAGCTAGTGTAAAGTCAGTGATAGGAAATTTAATTACTATTGAAAATGGCAAAAAATATTGCTAGCTGTGTTATATTTTATAGCATTATAAATAAATTAAAATCAAAATGTAGTTATTTTTACTAAGACTCCAACCACCCACCGAATTATAACTTGGATACGCCCTTGGCGTTTTGTAACNTTATTTTTACTAAGACTCCAACCACCCACCGAATTATAACTTGGATACGCCCTTGGCGTTTTGTAACAATATTTAGAAATACACATGTTACTCCATAACTACTGATCGTATATAATTTGATAAATATTACGAGAGAACTCTGTCGTCAGAAGTTTTTTGCATGGCTCAGTTGCTGGCTGGGAATCATACTCAGCATTGCTCGACACAATAAATGTGGAGAGGACTAAAAATTAAAAACCATGAAATATGTAACCTGCTTGTGCCGCTCAATAGAAATGTTGTGTTATCGTTGAATTACAAATTTGGCTTTACAGCCACTTTGTGAGTGTAATTTTTACTGTACCCCTCATAATTTTCTTGCTCTGACATACAATTTTAGTACTGGCATTGTATACGTGTCAAATCAAGTCAAATCAAGTCAAATAAAACATCCTGTTCGAAGTTATAGATTGAGTCCCATTCAATGACACTGAACTATCGCGATGTACATGGGGCCGCGGTGGCTGAGCGGTTAAACTGCTCGCCTCTGACCAAGGCAAACCGGGTCCAATCCCCGGCCGGGTCACTCCCGGATTTTCGCAAGTGGGAATAGCGCCGCTGGTCGGCGGGTTTTCTCGGTGATCTCCCGTTTCCTCCGCCCTTGCATTCCTGCACTGCTCCATTCGCACTTCATTTCACCCTCATCGGCTCTCAAGACCCCGTTGTTAAGAGCCGCCCCAATTTTTCAACTCAACTAATGCTGAAAATAAAACTATCTACGCTTATTTGGGTTTTCATACCTCCACATGAAGTAAACATTTGGGTTGACACGCAAAATAAATTCGTGTTCCCTAGAATTCTTGATGAAGTAAGAAAAAGTTGAATTAATATTTATTACACGTCCACGACTTGCGTTTCTATGACGCGCGGGGAGATGAGAAGAGGAGAAGCGCACTCTAGCATCGAAAAAAAAAGTGCTGAATGACCCCTTTGAGTGTCCGTGATTTTGCTGGAGCCGGGCGAAGTGCGCATGCTTGGACGACCTTGGAAGGCATCCTCTTCATCCACGTTCGAGGAAATGGCATCGAGTTTCTTGCTGGCCGCGCCTTCCGGGTTTGGAACCGCAGAGTGGCGTAACGTAACGTAACAACGTAACGGCACGAGCTACACCTGGCTCGTGTTGCCTAGCGCTCTTGTTACATTCCTTCTTCCATCTCAGAGGTGCAGTCTTCTCCGACACACGTGAAATTCAACGTTGCCATGCATCGAGTGATAAGTTTTAACATTGTGAGTTCTGCTGACGTAACGTGACGTCGCCTGAATTCGACGGAGTCGTTTAGGTTCTGACGTAGTGTAATATCATGACATTGTGACGTAATATTATAGAGTACTTGAGGATACAGAGGTGGAACACCAGCTCGTACAGCGAAGTCCAATCACACGCGCCGACAAAAATGGCGTCGCTAACCAGCAACGTGTCGGAACGCCGTTCGCCAATCAGCGCCGGGTAACCTACTGGCCAGCCGGCGGCCCAGCCAATAGTAAACCTTTTCCGCAGCATGTAGTAGCCAATAGTACGCAAGACCTGTTCCCAGAGCCTCGCGCAGCCACTCTGAGAACGGGTGCGCCCACATCAAAGGAACCTCCACGCCATTTCGTCTCTGCGTACTTATCTACTCTGTGATCGAATGCCGACTGTCACTTGTACAGTTCCGCACTAAAAATTTATTCGTTGAAATCCCAAAACTTGTATATTGATTTGTGCCTAAAGTGTAAGTAACGCAGACCTCTTTCGTGATTCGATTATTCCACTCGCTACGAGTCCTAGGTGTAAGCCGACGAATCACATATGCTTAATGCCGAAGTAACCAAATTCTGATTAACTCATTGAAGTGCTAAATTATCTAGTTACAAAGAAACACAAGCGGACAATAACCGAAGGAAAACTACAGGTTTGTTCGTAGAATACTGAAATACGTCCTGCGTGGAGCTCTTTCGCCTTTTTCATTTATTTTGCGAAAAATGCGTGTCCCTAGGTGTGACATGTGCTGATATGTCATTTTATAAACGTTTCCAGCTGTGTGTAAGATGTAGTCTTAAATATAAAGCAGCCAATGATTGCTCAGACGCTAGTAAACGAAGGACTTTTTTGAAACTAGCCAACATAATTTCACTGTACATTTTTTGTTTACATAATTATGCATTCCTTATTGTGCAGGGTAAACACTAGCCTAGTAAGTTTACAAATATACTGATTTATTACGACTCATCGGTAGAGCCCCGGGTATTTCGCGGATAGAGTTGGCATCAAGCTAGGCTGGACAGCACTCTATAAACTCGAGAAATTTAACGTTTGCGTATTGGTTGCTGTGATCGAGTGAGACCTCTGTACAGATTTAAGACTACATCTTACACATAGCTAAAAACGTTTATAAAATGATATATTAGCACATGTTATACCCAGGGACACGCAAATTTTGCAAAATAAAAGAAATCTCACTCACACTACTACTTCCTGCTTATCACTGGCTCACAGTTAAACGGGGCGTGTCTAAGGAACTGTCGTCCAATCACAACAGTAGGAGAAAATAACAAGTGTTTGAGGTCTACCTCACCTCAGAATGAATTCGCGAAATACTCGTGCCTCTACTCATCGGCAAAGGCTTGAAAAATGCGCGAATTCTTTCAGGAAAAGCCAAACTTTGACCACGTGTACATTCGAGTTCCTGTGTCTATCGTACCACGCTAGATACACCCAGGACACAGATTAGATACATACACAGAGGCGAAATAGTGTGGTGGTTATTTTGNTACACCCAGGACACAGAGTGGATACATACACAGAGGCGAAATAGTGTGGTGGTTATTTTGATGTAGGCGTGGGACTGGCTGCGCGCGGCTCTACGAACGGGCCTTGTGTCTGAATGGGCTACTGTAGGCTGTTTACGGTAAAGTGAGCACTTTTGAGACACTAGTTACTTTTTTATTTCAGCTACTATTAATCATTTAACCACACTTTAAAATAAATATTACCATGTAAGCAATAAACACAGTGTGTTAAGATCCCACTGCACTCGAAAGTTAACGTCTCGGATTAAAATAAAATACATTGATTGACTATCGTTTCGAACGAGACGGCTTTCAAAAGTGCTCACTTTACCTATTCGTAGGGGCAGTGATATTTCACGAAAAAATTTCGAGGCAAGATACAGTCCAAAGCACTGTAGGGTCGTCCAGCTTCTTTGATTGGCTAACAAATGTTCTGGCCCGTGTTAACCGTTTGAGCACGAATCACGAAGGTTCAGTGTCGGCGTTACTTAGTCCTGAGTGGCTTAGTCAAAGACGGACACGGCACCAGCAGCCAATGAAGGTTTAACAACAGCTGAGGTGTGTATATAGTATTGAAGTCTACTGTGTGCTCCGATTTTTACGCGAAAAATCACTGGCCCTACCTATTCGTACTATGAAGGTTTCCTATTGGCTGTGCTGTCTGCTGGCAATTAGGTTATCAGGCTAGCAACGTACCGACATGTTGCTGGCCAGTCACGCACGCCGTTTTGTCGGTGCGTGCATCTGGAGTCCGCGAAACAAAGAGGTTGTTTACTCCGTGACGACAGACAACGGTGCACGCGCCGTGGTCGAGCGAGCATGCCCCTCGCCGCCCGAGAGTTGGGCAGCCCGCGTGCCACGTGCGGTCGTGCCGTGACGTCAGCGATCGTCCCGTCAAGGACGGCGGCCGGCCCGGAACAGCTGCGTGCGAACAAACCCCGCCCGGCTGACCGACTGCGCAGCCGCGAAGTGTTACGTCCCTCCATGGCTGGCCCACGGTCACGTGATATTCGACATCTGAAAAAGAAAACACCAGCCGTTAACGACATATAATTCCATTAAAAAAACACTTCGGCTGACATATCAACAAGAAATAATTGGCTGGGTATTAGAGAAAAAGTGAGCGAGTGAAGAGGATTCGGCGGCTCTTAACAGCGAGGTCTTGAGAGCCGGTGAGGGCGAATTGAGGTCAGTATGGAGCAGCACCGGAATGAAAGAGTGGGATAAAAGGGGATATCCCCGAGAAAACCCACCAAACGGCATCGTCCGGCACGATTCCCACATGCCGTCTAGCCACGACATAAACGGTGGTCCCGACTTAAAAAAGTATATAATGTTGTACCGTACTATTAGAGGCAGTTTTTTTGTTGTTTTACGCACGTTAAAGTTACCGCATCCGTGGCATACCTGGAAAGCAGTCTATGGCGTTGCTGCCTAGCAAATCTGCAGCCACGGAGTTTTAATGGGGAATCAATGTTATATAAATTCCTTCTCAATAAAATTATTTAAAAAATAATTTTTTAAAACAAAAATATATCCAACGCGACTTCCTTAAAGAACACTGCCACACTAATAAATTTAAAGAAAAAAAATGTTTTAGTAAAATGTAAATTTTAATGTTAAATTTCAGAAATTAAATATATAGCATTAACATTTGGCAAGATTTCTTAACGTGTCAGTATTCCTTACGAAATGTCACGTAGAACATTTATGTTTGAAACGTTTATCTTCAAAATTGATTCACTGAGAATGAATTTCTTTAACTGTGATTTCCGATTTCAACTCTGGGGCTGCAGCCTTACTTGGTAGGCAGAGCCCTTAAGGTTGTTGTCTGGTTGATAATTTTGGTATAGGGAAATACATGTTAATGAAATTCGGTTTTTTTTTGGGTTCTGTTAAAGATAGATATATACCACCTGGGACTTTTTTTTTAGCAGAAAAACACGCGCTTCTTTGCTATAGAAACCTTTTGTAACATTAATGTAAATAGTCTGTCTCCTGGAATTATCAGAAAACTTAATAAATAAATTAAAAATTACTGAAAAACAAATTGCTATAGCTATTTGCCTCGATAGAGAGCTTGAGAGAATATTTTATCATACTTAAGTTTTTGTTTCAACTTCATATATTCAAAATTGGCTTTAAAAATTTTTTTAATTAAAATGTATTTCCCTGTACCGAATTCTCAGCCAGGCAACAACAGCCTTAAGACGTTGTTTGCTTTCTCTAAAACTGTTCGCGAAGGTAACGTTTCGTCTTCAGTTATGTACGCGTGGTAATAAAGCAATAACACTTCATAAACACTGTAACGTTGCCCCACGTCTGGGCCGTCACGTTTGTAACGTTCCTGCTGTCAGTATTGACGGCTGGGAATTACAGCTCGGTTAGCTCAATCGGTAGAAACATGAAACTTGAAAAAAGGCGCCAGTTAGATATAGAATAATGAAGTCAAGTTTCTGATTTGTTACTATTTACTTTTAATTGATTTTTTTTTTTTTTTTTTTTTNCTATTTGCCTCGATAGAGAGCTTGAGAGAATATTTTATCATACTTAAGTTTTTGTTTCAACTTCATATATTCAAAATTGGCTTTAAAAATTTTTTTAATTAAAATGTATTTCCCTGTACCGAATTCTCAGCCAGGCAACAACAGCCTTAAGACGTTGTTTGCTTTCTCTTAAACTGTTCGCGAAGGTAACGTTTCGTCTTCAGTTGTATACATGTGGTAATAAAGCAATAACACTTCATAAACACTGTAACGTTGCCCCACGTCTGGGCCGTCACGTTTGTAACGTTCCTGCTGTCAGTATTGACGGCTGGGAATTACAGCTCGGTTAGCTCAATCGGTAGGAACATGAAACTTGAAAAAAGGCGCCAGTTAAATATAGAATAATGAAGTCAAGTTTCTGATTTGTTACTATTTACTTTTAATTGATTTTTTTTTTTTTTTTTTTGTGATTTCAAAATTGTTTATTAACAAATAAATACCATTTACTTTTATTTGTCTTTCATTTGAAACTAAACAGTTCACATTTTCAAATCTGCAGCGTCACACGAACAGTTTCACAGACAAACAAGGAATGAGCAGCGCCGCAGTAGTTACTTTAATTATAAATCTTCACGTCTTTTAAACTGGCATCGCGAGCGTATCTTCACTTGGCGACCTCCCACGCCGGCGGAAGTAATTTAGTGCTACAAAGTTTGCCGGTGTAGGGGATACCTGCCACGCCCGACGAGTCCTCTTCGGGAGCCGGTTGTCTGCTGTCTGTTGTCCGTACTATGTGTTTGGGCGATAGGCACCCAGGGTTTTTGTCGCCATCCGAACTGCGTCGTAAGTAAAAGATAATCGCAGCTTCCAGAACAAAAACTGTCGACTGCAGTTGGAAAACCTTCTATCTACTAATGATGACGCCAATAAAAACTAAGATTTCTCAACCGGCAAACGGATGCCCGATAAATATTAAAACCACGCCTGTAACTTTGAATTCATATAACAATTTTACAAAGCCCCGCAAAACGAAAGAAAAATGAACCAAAGATCCCGATAATTATTAACACTGCGCNCTGCAGTTGGAAAACCTTCTATCTACTAATGATGACGCCAATAAAAACTAAGATTTCTCAACCGGCAAACGGATGCCCGATAAATATTAAAACCACGCCTGTAACTTTGAATCCATATAACAATTTTACAAAGCCCCGCAAAACGAAAGAAAAATGAACCAAAGATCCCGATAATTATTAACACTGCGCNCATATAACAATTTTACAAAGCCCCGCAAAACGAAAGAAAAATGAACCAAAGATCCCGATAATTATTAACACTGCGCCATTACAACACTTTTGTTGGTTAATAAATTATCCGCCAAATTGTTCACAGAGAGAACACCAGAAATCAGTCTAACGCTATTTAACGAATTTCTTTTTCATCTCAAGTAGCCTCTAACATTTTGCAATATCTAATTTTAATTCCCAATTTTCAAGGGTTCTTTATGTCTTTTAACTATCCCATTTGACCATAGACCGTATTATGTTTTCTACCTCACGTGCGCTGTCTTGTACTGGATGTCTCGTATATTCGCGATAACATGAACGAAAGTTAACTCTACTTGTACAAATCTCAGTGTACGAGGTAAAGAGGATACCTTTCGTTGGTGAGTCTTTTAAACTTTGGGTGCGATCTTGAATTACCTATTTTTATGGCGTTTGCGTGAATTGGGAGCAGGGAAAATATAGCGCGCCTGCCACTTTCAACTCCATTTCTAATACTGACCCATTTTTGGAGGCAAGTCTGGTGGCTGTAATAAATTATAATGCGCCACCACAATGACCCCACGTGAAAGGGCTCTCGTCATAAATATTATCTGAAATGTGTTCAGAAACATCTAAAGAAAGTACCCTAACTTAATTATATGCCGCAACTATACTAAAAACTAAATTAATAAATCAGAAGTTCTGAATTAACTAGGTTTTTTTCTCGGATGTACACGTCATTGCGAAGCTCTGCGAAGACTCATGTTCGAAGCAATAGTTCACTTACTTCTCACTTATCGCGCTGTGAGAACCATTCCAAGATCACAACATGGCGACCCTGATATCTCTTCTGTCAGAAAGGCACCTTTAGTTAGACACAGCAACACCATGGTTCGCTACAGGTAGTTCCAGACTTGGCACTATACAAAAACTAATAATTTTCTTTCAGACTTAGACGAAATCGGTTTTTTTTTCTCTCAAGTGATGGCGGTGAACTTAATATTAGTGTGGGTTAAGATAAATGAATAACATAGAACTAATTTATCTACTTTGACCATTATTTATAGACTTAGCATAATTTGATACATGCTCAACATATTCTTCATTCAAGCGATATATTTATGTTAAGCGTTTTTGCAAAACGNCTTAGCATAATTTGATACATGCTCAACATATTCTTCATTCAAGCGATATATTTATGTTAAGCGTTTTTGCAAAACGATTCCTGCTGTGAGCATTCAAGTCACTCTTGCATATACCGCACAGCAGTTGACGCGTGGGTAGGTCTTGTAGACGGTGGCAAATTTACAGGAGAAGAAGGAATCTAAAGAAAGGTGTATAGATTTAAGTTACTTGACTTGTCGCTCGATGGCGCCCGAATTGGGAAACTCTCTTAAGGCCCCCGCCTACCTGGAGCGTTTCCCCGTTGTTCGAGACTGAGAAGCGCGGGAGCGATAAAGGCGACGTTGCGACGCGCATCAAGCGCGCTATCGCCTCTACCCGCAAGGCTCTCAACTGGCGCGCGTGTTCTCGTCGCACTGCACGTACCGTAAAACTCGACAACTTTGTGCCACTTTTTGATATTTGCAAGCATAATCGCCCTTTTTTTATTGAGATAACGGGTTGGGAATTTTATCCAGCATAACTACACATCTCAAAAATGTCATCCTGTGGCCAAAACAAATCCAGGGAGCAAGGGAAGGGAGGGGGAATTGTTTTTGTGTGGCCCATTGTTGTATACACAAGTAAGTCAACTATGGGCCACGTCTTCTCGTCCCATTAAAATACGTGTCAAACGTGCCCTGGCCAAATGTTGTCACGCTACAATTATTCACCAGTCAAAAATGTATACATTTTTGTTTTTTACATTTTACCTCAATGTTTAATATGTGTTTTTCATGTTTTTTTTTTCAAATAAGTAATATGTCAATTGAAAATCAATATGTTATTTAAACGCTAGATAGCTGTCTCGTTCTGAAAGCAGCTGTGGCCCATTGTTGGGTCGCTGGCCCAAAGTTGTCGAATCTTACGGTGCCTATGGGACTTTCAGCGGTGACCCTATTATTTTATTTATGGGAAGTGTGCAGGAAGGGTAAATGCAGGACTCTTGAGTAGTTTTGTATGTATCCGACGCGTATGTTTGAGATACAGCGCTTTGAAAAGGCAGTTTTTTTAGATGGAGTGCTCTGAAGTGGTGTTTATAATGTGCGAGGCGTCTTGAAAGCACACGGCAGTCCTCGTCTGAAGTGTGTGTTCTTTCCCGTAGATCAGCACACATTGGACGCACGTTGAGTAGTTTTAGATGTGAAACGCGTATTTCGAAATACACCGCGACGCAGTTGAAGCACCGGGTATGCGGGAGCCTTAAGGGAACTCTACAGTAAAGTACAGTCTGTAAAATCATTGTTTGCGCGTACACTCTTATCTCAGCACTGTACGTGTTCTGGGAACCTGGTATTTCCCGAGAAAAAAAAAAGTTTTCTACACCCCCCACTTTTTACTTTAATTCTATTAAATGTATTCAAAGAGAAAAATATAGTGAAAAGGGTTTAAAAAATAAAATTTTTACAGCTTTCCTGTTCACTTTCGTTAAGAGGAAGGAGAAAAGTACACGAAGTGGAGACTGTTGTTTAGTCGACTGGGTTACATAGCGCGAATTAATACCCAACTCTTGTGTATCGAATTTGCGAGAAATTCTGCTTCCGCGAATATGTACATGTCACAGTCTTGCGACGTGACCTTGAGGCGTTTAAAAAATTTTGCTAGGGATCCCCCTTAAGGGTGTTGGACCCCAATAAATTATTTATTTTATTTTTGCACCAAACATTGTTCAACCAGTACACATTACATGTGATAACATTTACCTCGAAAACAATTTTTACACTTCATGTTTTTTGAATAATTTGATGTCAAACTCAATTTCTTTTTATGTTTTGCTGCAGTTAAAATAACGAATACTAATAAAATAGTACAAATAAAAAAAAGTTCAAAGTAAACCAATGCCATGGGATACCGCGTAAAATATATGTCATCACCAAATAACAAGTCATACATATGAAAAATACTGTTAAATATAAAGACATTTGGGCAATTTTTGTATGAACTATTATTTGGTGATTACATATATATGTCACACGATAGCCCATGATATTAGTTAACGTTGTAAATTTTTTTCGTTTGTACAGCTTAGTTAGTATTTATTACGGCTGCAGCAAAACAGAAAAAAATTGCATTCTGATATCAAATTATTTGAAAAAAAAACATTAAGTGCAAATTTTATTTATTCGAGGAAAATGTCATCACATATAATGTGTACAAGTTGAACAATCTTTGGTACAGAACTAAAATTATTCATTTTTTGGGGTCCAACACCGTCAAGGTGTTACCACTAATGCCGAGTTTGCTTAAAGCCATTAATGCGCGGTGGAAATAAATACAGCTCGAAATCATGGTATGCTCAAATAAAATGGTCAATAAAGTTTATAGATGCCTCTTAGAGACTGGACAGTGAGTATGTAGGTCAGAATCTCACTCAGTTCCGGGTGCACTTGTAAGACAATCAAACAAAATGCAATGAAAGCAAGAAGACAACCAACTTAATAGATTAACCTATTTCTATGAACATTTTTTGCCTAACAGTAATTATAAACACAAGAAAACTATCTAAAAGTGTGGTTTGTATGCGACACCACAACGCGCGTGTTTGTTTGCGAAACGTGCGAAGGCCAACTCGGCAATCTACGACGTCGGAGCGGTCCGACGGCTGTGAGCGGCGAATTTTTTTCCGGCCTGTAGGCGTCATCGTCGGTGAATCACGTTCGAGGGCGCGTATAAACCGCTGCCGGCAGAGCGAGTGTGTTTAGATGCGTAGCACGGGTTCACGCCCGAGTCAGGGCGGTACGTAGTGTAAGCACGCTCTTCCGCGAAATGAAATGACGTCAATTTCGAAATGTGTTAAGGGCCGCGGTGTCGTAGTGGTTAGACTACTCGCCTCCCGCCTAGGTGAACCGGGTTCGATTCCCAGCGAGGTCGCTCCCGGATCGTGGGGATCCGTGCCGGACGATGCCGCTGGTCGGCAGGGTTTTCTCGGGGTTCTCCCGACCGCTCCATACCCACATCGCTCCACCCCCATCCGCTATCAAAACCGCGATGNCGTAGTGGTTAGACTACTCGCCTCCCGCCTAGGTGAACCGGGTTCGATTCCCAGCGAGGTCGCTCCCGGATCGTGGGGATCCGTGCCGGACGATGCCGCTGGTCGGCAGGGTTTTCTCGGGGTTCTCCCGACCGCTCCATACCCACATCGCTCCACCCCCATCCGCTATCAAAACCGCGATGTTTCAAGAGCCTCCCACATCTCTTCACTCGCTCGCTTGAAAAGGATCGTTCACTCCCCGGAGTAATCATTACTAGGGATGGGAGATTTCTGCGGGTTCGGCGTGTCGTAGGCTAGACTCCAGAGTCCTTTTGTTTACCTAATCGTACCACAGCTATTTCTCCATTGGCTGCTGTCTCAGTGCGCAGCCTTTTTGTACTGGATTCCGTCCTCGTCTACTTGCAGGTTTACGATTTGCTCAGAGTCATCCAGGACGTATCCAATAAACGATGAACGAATTACGCGGGCAGCCCAGATGTACATATTTTTGAAGCGCAGCTTGTCCTCAAATGAAGTTACGGAATTCTCTCATCCCTAATTATTACGCACGTACTAACAACCCAGCCATATTTGCCAATAGACAAACAAGTCACAGAGAGAACACGCTTTGTTTATCCCAGTTTTTACTCTATCAGCGACTTACAAAAAATTTTNCCAATAGACAAACAAGTCACAGAGAGAACACGCTTTGTTTATCCTAGTTTTTACTCTATCAGCGACTTACAAAAAAATGTTTGCCATTTTTAAAGCCACAGACGAATTAATTGTTTCAATTAAAATTACGCTAGATATAGACAGACGTAAACAAATCTCTCAAAATACGCATTTTCCTTGTGTTAAACATAATGTAGGTTTCAATCTTTCTGGTATTAATATAAGTATAATTTGGATTAAATTTTAAAGAAATTTAGAGTTGGTGCACAATCTAAAATAAGTATAAACCCATCCATAATCGTCAACAGTTACTCAGAATTACAGCCTAGAATTTTCGGTATATTTTCATCTGCAAAT
>NQII01005518.1:265505-283718 GCA_002778355.1 Clitarchus hookeri
ACCGCTAAATGCCTTTTTACAGCAATGTTTATAATAATTGCTCAAAATTGCTACCACCGACAGTAATGCAAGTTTGGTAGCGCCGGTGGAGTGATTGGCGAACAGATTCAAATACGCCGGGTATCTCACGCACGCCACCATTGTCAGCCAATCACGCCATATGTAGAGGTCGCCAAGCATGCGTGACTGTTGGTGGATGCATTTCCAGCAACTGTTTTAACATTTTCTGTACGGAATCACTCGTTAAGTATGCTGCTAATGAACATTTTGTGTTTCCTTTAATGTGTTATGTTTTGGTGTTTGTGCCTCAACGCGTCACTTCCGCCCATATATTCCTATACAATAATGGTTTGTTTTAGTGAGCTCTACCGCNCTCAACGCGTCACTTCCGCCCATATATTCCTATACAATAATGGTTTGTTTTAGTGAGCTCTACCGCCCCTCAATGACTGTCTTAAAAACCTAAACATTTTGTATCCTACAGGTCTTGTTATTTTTATGCGTGTCTCCACGCACTAGTAATTCTTTCTTCTCGCCGACCTTCTAATGATGGAAAGGCGCTTCTATAATGATACGCACAATATTATTAATTGAATCAATATTTCACACCGTTAAGCACTCCTCGACATAGGCGGTTCGCGGTAAACTGAGCACGATCGATTGTTAAAAAAAAAAACCTTTTACGCAATAGAATATGCATGATTGTGGGAAAAATCAACTCAGTACCCCAGTTGCTGTTCACCAACCAATAGAGAACTTTGAAGAGTAGAGAAGTGAACCGGGAATGTGGCGTGTGGGGATACAGAGGCCAACGGAACCGGTGTTAGTCCAGTGCGGTGGGTAAAAGTGGCTCACTTCTGACTTGCCTCGGGTGCGCAGACCTCAAAGTATTGTTTTTATTTGGGACAAAAGCAGAACTATGCAGAATACAACCAGGCGAGGGGCGAGGAACACCTCTTCCGCACGATTGCTGACTCTCGATAGTTCTAGTAAGCATTTTCGTGCTTTAAAATACGTTCTTCTGTTTTTTACACTATACATAAACTTGTTTCCGTGATACGATAATGGCACAGAGTGCCTAAGAATACAGAGGTGAAGTAGAACCTTATATTGCGAACTACAGTCGCACACTCAGCAAAATGGCGTCAACAGCCTGAATAAATGTTGTAATGTCGTTGGCCAATCAGCGCCTGGTAGGTAACCCAACTCGCCAACAGGGAACCTATCACAGCATGCTGTATCCAGTCAGACGCAAGGCCCGTTTCCAAGTCAAGGTTCAGGACTTAAACCTAATAATAACAACACTGTTTAATGCTGGCATACAATGAAATATGGGGCAGTGGTGGTATAGTGGTTAGAAAACTCCCCTCCTGCCTAGGCGAACCGGGTTATATTCCTGACGTGGTCGCACCCGGATTTTCGCATGTGGGAATCGTGCCGGACGATGCTGCTGGTCGGTGGGTTTTCTCGGGGATCTCCCGTTTCCCCCGCCCTTGCATTCCGGCGCTGCTCCATACTCACCTTTCTTCATCCTCATCGACTCTCAATGCCTCGATGTTAAGAGCCTCTCAAATCTCTCCTCTCCACTCCACTACTGGGAAACAGCCATAGGACCAGAGTATACGCACAGGATTGAAACAATAAATAACGATTAACTTCCAAATCAAAAGTGTTATTTACCCCTAATAAACAATTCCCTCTTCAATAGTTGTGTCATTAACAGCCTTATTTATTACAAACGTGGTGATAATTTTAAATAACTTTTTATCAAAGACCACCTGAGACTTGCGCAGTCTTCAGCGAATGGGTTCGCCCAGATGAAAGGAACTACCACAGTATTTCGTCTCTGTGCTTATTAAGTCTGTGGCAATGGCTATGATTTGATGATTGCTTGATGACATTAGATATACCTGTTCACGGTCACCTTGGTGTTATAAATAAACTGCGTTCGTACGTGGAGTGGAGTGAAAGGGCGAGCTGGCAAGGCCACGGGACGCGAGTGCGCGGCATGTAGAGACCTTCGGTCGTCGTGTTCGCTAACGAAGAACGACGCCGACCCGGCAGCGGGAGCGTAATTCTCGCCACATGTTGGACTCGGCTGCCCTCCAACCGCGTATCAGCGTGGGAAACTCGCGTGAACGACCACCGTTCATCGGCGAACCGGGATACTCGGCATCGCTCCGTGTGCTCCAGAAACCACACGGACCTACTCATCTTCCTTGACACATTCCTGGTTCAGGTTAGGGCGTGAGAAGTGATACGTGGAATGAAGGATGCCTGGAATGGACAACTAGGTCACAAGTTTCTCTATGAGTCTGTCAATACATGCACGACTGAATCACATTCTCGATAACCCCACTTAGAAGCTCATTCATTTTAAATATCAATAATTTCGAAAGTGCCAAATCAACAGTGAACCACACTTACGGTAGTGTTCTTCACCCCCCCTCCCCTTGTTCCCCTTTCGTGTTCCTGCAGAAACAGAATAATTATACTGCATTTCGTATAGGTAGACTACGTTTTAACAGACATCGTGACCAACCAACACACTATGTATATAAACAGTAAATACTCTCGTTTGCAAAGTATTGTATCAACTTATGAGTTGTTGCGGGATGTACGTAATGTCGTTATGCTGGCGATTTTGATGATGATCGTGGATGAAGGTAGTACTCAGAACTGAAAGTTGTAATTCCATAACTTAGATTATACTTACAACATTTATAGTTTAAATTACGTTTTTTAAAATTAATTTACCAATTTTTCTCTCTTATAGCGAATTGGTTAAAAAAAAAAAGTTAAGCAATTATAGCGGAGCGTGTGAACACTTACGATGAGTGAAATGTTTCGTTTCCATATCGGCGAACGCCACTGTGGACGTGATAATTTTCGTCACGTTCATGCGAGTATCTTACTGCTGCTATCGGAATAGTATCGGTAGTTGATTATTTTTGTATTTACTTTCACTAAGAATAGTTGGCTGTAGGGGTGCCTTTTAGTGCGTTTTCTTGCGTGAAATGTAGTATCATAGGCTGTTCACGGTAAAGTGAGCATTTTTGAGGCCCTAGTTACTTTTTTCTTTCAATCATTTTTTAATAATCTTTTAAACCACATTTTAAAATAAATATTACCATGTACGTAATAAAAACAGTGTGTATATTCCACCACACGCGAAAATTAATGTCTAAGGCCAAAATACAATATATTTATTGACTCTAATTCCAAATGAGAGGGCTTTCAAAAGTGCTCCCTTTACCGTGAATAACCTATATGAGCACGCGTATGGCTTGGTCCGCCATTTTCGGTGGCGTCAGGAAGTGCCACAGATTATTTTGTTCCGCATTTCATTTGTTTCAGGAAACCGGCAAAGTGTCGTATTTACTGAATGATTCTGCAAATTATTTCATATTAGTGGTAGACAAACGTGCATGTCCTAGGATTGCAATAGAACAACCTGTGTTCAGGAGTTGCAAATATGAAATACAAACAGCAAGTCAGTGTGTTCTGTAATCAATGTACAGTAGAACCTCGATTAACCGTCACCCTCGGGACCGGGACCATGACGGATAACCGAATAGACGGATAACAGAAATAATAATAGCGCCGCTACAACTTAGCACCTAGACAGTGTTTGGCGTGGCAACATCGCAATTCACTGCCTTGCATGTTATAACGGCGCCATTGTAAGTCCTAATTGTGATGATTGCTGCGCAGTACTTAATGTGAAATGATTTTAAAAGAGAAAAAACAAAACCACGCCAGTTCAAGTGAAAAATACTTTATTAAAATATTTTATTAAGAAAACAATGAAATATCAACTATACATGTACGTACTGTACTCTAAAAACTTACGTTACCGGTACAGTATTTAGTTTTTAAAATAATCCGTCATTTTCTTTTGTTTCTTTCCCCGTCGAGCTTTTTGGGCGGCCATGTTTCTGATTTTTCTGAGAAGAAGCACCTGGGTCCCGGTAGCCTCCTCTTGACGCTCGAACCAGTCAATGCACTGTGTTAACATCGATTCCGCTTCTGAATGGGTGATTCCTGGGTTGTTATCAAGCGCCGGTTCAGCTTCTTCCACGTCTTCATGATCACCACCGTCATCAAGTTGCAAAACATTGGAAACAATTTCATCATCACTCAAGATTTGAAAGCCTCCATCCTGATTGTCACTGTTTAACCAGTCTGTCACTTCTTGAGTTGATAAAGTTTCATCTATCAGTCCGTTGTTACAAAGCTGCACTATTTCGTCAACACTGACAGGCTCATGTTCTGCAGATTCCTCAGTAGAAGGTTCAGGCCATAATTTATTCCAAGCGTTCTTCAGGTTTGTTGCCGTGAGATCTGACCACGCGTTGGCAACATTAAAAATTGCATCCTTGATGTTGTATGTTCTCCAAAACTCCTTAACCGTTGTAGCGTCGTCAGAAGACAGCAAACTTTCAATAAAAGCCTTCCTGTAGCGTCGCTTCATGTTCTCAATCACACCCTGGTCCATGGGCTGAATGAGAGGTGTTGTGTTTGCAGGAAGAAAGAAACACTTTATTTTACCGTCATCACTTTGAAGTTCATTGTAAGGGTGGGAAGGGGCGTTGTCCATGAGCAACAATGCTTCCTGTGGTAATTTCTTCTCTGCAAGATGAGCTCTTACTTGGGGAACAAACACTTTGTGAAACCAGTCGAAAAAAATCGTTTGGTCCATCCAAGCGTTTTTTTGAGCATAGTAATTTACTGGTAAAGCGTTCAAATTCAAATTTTTAAATGCACGGGGTTTTTTAGATTTTCCTATCACTGCTAAGGGTAATCTATGATTGCCTGTGGCATTTGCACACACCATTGCAGTGATTCGATCTTTTTGGATCTTAAAACCTGGAGCAGATTTTTCTGAGAATGAAGCCAGTGTCTTTTGTGGCAGAGCTTTCCAGTTAAGTCCAGTTTCGTCACAATTATACACTTGTTCCCTACTGAGATTAAGATCGTACATTTTTGCAGTAAATTCTGCTCTAAAGCCCTCTACAACAGCACTGTCTGAGCTAAGTTTTTCGCCGGTAATGTCCAGTTGTCGAATGCCGTGACGAAACTTAAACTTTTCAAGCCATCCCATGCTGGCTTTGAAGGTTGGGTCGCCATCTAGTTTTTTGTTCATGTCCATCGCCTTCGTCACTATAATGGGTCCAGAAAGGGGTATCCCTTGGCTTCGGGCTTGAACGAACCACTGATAAACAGCACTATCGAGTTGTTCAAATTTTGCTGGTCTCATTGTTTTTCTAGTCTTGACATCTCCATCTGTGTTTTGCATTTTTGATACGTGTTCCTCAATTTTATCTGCATCACGTTTTAAATCATTTACGGTTGTTCTTGCAACACCATAAATCTGAGCCAGACTTGTAGCTGTTTCACCTTTCTTCAATCGTTTAATAATTTCTAGTTTTTTGTCGAGTCCCAAAACCACACGTTTCCGTTTCTCAGCCATAACAGAAGAGCAACCCACACTACGTATAAACAGCACTGTCAACAATAAACGGTAAAGCACGAACACTAGTAGGCACTGCACTCGAAATCGGCAAAAACTTCGGTTCACTGTAGTAAGCCACGCACCGTACTGAACTGAAACAGTAGCAGTGGAATGCAGAAGACAGTGTAAGGGGGGGTGGGCGCGCAAACCCAAGGTCACTGCCCTTGCCGCCAATGACTCACGCACAGTGCAGGTGTGCAGTACAGTCGTCACTACTCATCATAGAGCCTCGACAGACGATCCGGCTCGGCGCTGACCCGGAAACATACAATTTTTTTGCGCTAGCGGAGTGGCGGTTAATAGAGACTGACGGTTAAAAGGGTGACGGTTAATCGAGGTTCTACTGTACTTCGAAACGGTTATTAGAATGTATTTGAAATGTACGTGGCTTAGAAAACCACTGAACGCAATTTACGTACCTCATATACAACGTATTTTTTAATAACCTGTCGACATTCAAACCACACCATCTATGGGATGATATAAATAAAAATTCACTGTAACAAATTTTTTGGAAAGGCCATCTAGCATTTTTAATTTTGAATTTAAGTTAGGCAAAACAACGCAGGTGTTCAGCAGCTGCACGTACCTTCTAGCAGTGCAAGTTGCATACCAAGAAGGCGAACGGAATCGACGCACCATGCAGGAAATAAAGTGCAAAGACTTATGACAGCCTTTACAACTCAATTGCTAATCTCCCTTTGTTCATAAAGTTTGGCACACGTGTACTAAATAGTAACCACTGGCGGCTCCCACTTACCTCGAGTTTATAGTGCTCTCCGCATGGTGCGCCAGTTTCGTTCGCCTTCGAGATATGCAACTTGTTTATCACGCAGGTAAGTACGTGAATTAACTGACACCCTTCGTTGTTTTGCCTAACTTCAAATTACATTTAATGATTCTAGTTAACCTCTCCAAAGATTTTGTTACAAGGATCTTTCGTTTATATTAGTCCATAGATGCTGTGGTATGAGTATCGACCTTTTTTATTTTTAATATGACAGACATTACTACAGAAATGATGGCAGCGAATAGACCAAGGAAAATGTAATGTTTGAAATCGTGACTGCTGAGATTAGTTTCTTTTTGTTTTATGTGCATTGCATAAAAAATTAGAGGAAAAGTGAGATTTTTTTTTTCTCGTAACAATTTGATAGCGCATTTGTTTAACATGAAGATACTAGTCACTAGTTGACACAAATGATAATGCAATTTTTAAATATGTAGGATTAGTGTAGTCTTTTCACGATATCTTCACACTTTCTGAATCACACCTTTAGGAAACTATCCCGTGTATAACATGGCTCGGTGCTTCCTAAATATATAATATATCAGAAGCCTTTCATAATTCCATTAAAATTAAAGCACCTTATTTTCTCGTTAAATGAAACGTCCACTTATAATTTATTTATGAAGTAGAATATTTATCCTGTAGTCTATATGCACTAAAACTGAGAGAAAGGAGGCATGTTGGTGTTGCTTGTAATAAATAGGTCTTATTTATTTAATAATTGTATTGAGATTTTGTACCTTATTTTTGGAGTAAAGTTTGTTACCAATATATTTACACTTCCAGGTAAAATTGACGTAAACACGTTTCAATTTTGTGCTTAAATGTTTTATTTTTGATTGTTTGTCCAGAGCACAGATACAGTGCGTTGTTCTCCCGTTATCTTGACTTGTGTAGGTTTTGTTTGCATGTGGCGCAAGGATACGTAGCGAGTAACCTGAAAGTATAACTTAAGGAAGTCTTTAGATAAGCTGGAAGTAACAATGAATATTTTATACACATTTGACAGGAAGGAAATAAACGTGACTTTCAAAAGGTTATAATTAATAACTCATACAAATCATCGCCGATATAAATCCGGAAATTCTTAAGTTTAAATTTCTGGTAGTCATTGGAAATTATTTCCTCTGCTTTGTCATGCACGTTATTTACACCCTCTAAACAGAATGTCTTGCTCTCCTCCCCCCCCCCCCCCCCNAACACAAATCCTAGAAATTATGTTAGCCATTATCAGTTCATTACTGTGCGTGATGTAAGATTCAAAACCTAGTGTATTTTCGGAATCAGAAATACTTACCACGAAAACATTCTTTACCGTTCTCGTATGTAGCAAGTCGCCCTTATAGAAGTCACACACGGTAGTTCTTCAGGCGTGCT
Source organism: Clitarchus hookeri (assembly GCA_002778355.1). NCBI lineage: Eukaryota > Metazoa > Arthropoda > Insecta > Phasmatodea > Phasmatidae > Clitarchus > Clitarchus hookeri. Next base: position 273,188 of record NQII01005518.1, read on the forward strand.
CAATGTTCTCGCCTTCTAATTATCTCAACACCATGTTTGTTTCAAGGACATTTTCTTTTCCGCATGACGTCTTTTATCCGGTTACTTATCTCCTGGTGTGTTAGCCGTGACAATGGAAAAATGAAGAATGCAGCAGGATAAGGAAATCTTCCACGGTGTTGATATTTTCTTTGTTTGGTAAAGAACATTATTTAACAATACCAGCCTATATTTATAACAAGTTAAAAATGATTGATTTATTCAGTCACCCGAGGCGGAGCATCTAGCTCGCCGGCCAACGACAACGGTGACACAGAATACTTAAAGAGTGCAGAAGTGTAATGGCCGCTTTCTCCGCGAGCTCCAGCCATCAACGCCGGAAAAATTGCGTCATTGGCCAGAAAAATTCACGAAACCCCATTTGCCAATCAGCGCCTGGTAACTTACTTGCCAGCTGGCACCCCAGACAATAGGGAATATTTCGCAACATGTGAGAGCCCATCAGTCAAAAGTATAGGTGCTTCGAGACATTCGTGCAGCACAATTAGCGAGTGCTAACGCACGTTTCAAAGGAACCGCGTGCATTTTCGCTTCTGTATATTCAACTATTTTTGTGAAGGTGACCTAACATCGAATTTCTGCGAGGTCGCCCTTTCGTTTCTGTTCGCGGGAAAAGTGCGGTGATATTTCTCGGGGTAGTCCCGTTCTCGGAGCAAATGCATTCCTTCTCTTCTCCACGTCCATTCATTGCGGTCGTTGTTCCATCAGACTGGAGCGTCAGATGGCTCCCTTACACGACAGTCTCATGTGTCCCATGTGAGTGTGTGAGTGAAGAGATTTGGACGCTCTTAACAGCGAGGTCTTGAGAGTCGATGGGTACCCATGTGTGAACCAGCATTCGAGCCAGAGCAACATATGGTTGGTTAGTTAAAAGAAAAAATGTGTGGCAGGTCTTTCAGCTTATTTAAAATAGTTATGTTGTATAAGCAAGTGCGTTTAAGAATGTTAAGTCTACTGTCGTTACAGCTGTCTGGGGTTGCTGCTGTATTGAAGGAATGGATGTCTTAGTTAAATAAAAAGCTAAATTTGATCTCCTATTGCCGTCAGTGCAAATGCAATGTCTGACAGTCCTCGATACCCTGCGACGCTAGCGCTCGCCGTGCCAGACGTCTTCAACTTTTTCTACTCTGCGCGGTGGCTTGCTCTTTGCCCGGCTCGGATCCCCTCCCTTTTCGACCCCTGTTCCCCTCCCTTGATTACCCTTCTATCGTGCGTCCTAAATTTTTTTGTCAACGGCGCAGTTCATTTAAGTCATCGCACACCTTGAGCCCCTCCTATTCTACGCCCGGATGTCGCCTGTAAGAGTCCTAGAGGAGCTGCAACATGATTTAAGCTGTCAAATTGGTCGTCCTTAGGACTTTGCTGTGATGAGGCACCATCTATTATATTTAGTCGCCTGATTTTCCGTGATATGGGAGCAATTCGAAACGATCAGTCGTGGATAGCGAGTTGTATGTTAGCTGGGCTTTTTCTCTCTCTCTCTCTCTCTCTCTCTCTCTCTCTCTCTCTCTCTTTAAGCCGTATGTTATGTTTTTGTGGCGTAGATGTGTTGTCTTGGGGCATGCGGTAAGTTAGTGTGTTTTCAAAATTGTGGTTTCGGACGCCAGCCAAAATTTGGTTTCGGCTTAACTAAAGCCCTGGCTTTGCTGTGATTTTCCTGTTATAACGTGTAGTGTCTAGTTTTGTTTGCTGCCCTTGTTCAACATTTTTTTCAATATGCTTCGTGTCCACAACTCTCGCGTTGGGCGTAGTAACTATTAAATATGTTTGTTTATTATAATTTTATCGCTGGAGCTTTGACGCGTCATTTGACTGCCTCCACCGATACTACATATTTAAAGTGGTTCTTAATAAAGGTTTTGAAGTGATAATTTTATAAAAGGAGACTTTACTGGGCTCGCCCTCCTTTTTTGTAACAGCTCACATTTACCGGTCTAATCAGCGTGATGCTTTAATTGTATTCTGCGAATTATAATCGTTTTAAATGATTGTATTATATTGGTAATTTGCATATCATATTTCAAATATTCTCTATTTTACTGATTTATTCTACATTCTGTAATATGTTTTGTTAAATTTAAAATATTTTGTATGGCTCTGGAATTTAGAAACGTTTGTGATTATCAGTTTTTTAATAAATTATAAGGTTGTTTGTAACCATTTTTAGGGTGCTGTCTGTCATTATAAATATTTATTCGGCAAAATACAGGTGTTAAATCAGTTTTTTTGTTTGTAATTTTTTGTGCTCCGACACAATCCTATTACATTAATCAATTAACCCATTCAAGCCCAGTCTACACATTTGTGTACATCACGCGCGTTGTTATGTGCTGACTCCACTCATAATAGGAATATGAAAAAGAATGATAGTATTTTAGTAGAAGTGTAAGCTAAGAAGAAGATGACTTATAGAAAGAGTAAATTAAGTATTAAATTTCCATCTTCAGCAGCTATAAAACTGTTACGTATAATTTGAGACGTGAGGCCAACGGAAGAAAGGATGGTAAGGAAGGCTAACAAGGTTAGAGAGAGAGAGAGAGCATGATAATGAAGGAACTCACCCGGTCTCGCACTCTGGCCTCGCCGCCCCGAGGTAGGACGTCGCCGCACCTGGTCCAGCAGCTGACCTCGCTCCTAGACAATCGCCTACTGCTCCGATGACAAACCTCGCAGCCCAGTCCACTCTTCGCGCCCCTCCACGTGTGTGTATCGACGTAACGCATCGTGATTGGCTCCCGTTGTGCACTAGAGGCGGAGCATGTTCGTAGTTTGTTATAATTATCCAGGAATGTCCTAATGTTTGCTGGACCCACATTTTGTTTGCACATTTCTATGACAGTATAGACATTCCACCCCGGCTCGCTGTTATGGTTTCTCAGTTTACCAAACTCGCCTGAGGCCTTCTTCACAGGTATTGTGACAGGTGGTGCACAACAAGGCCGCGTATAACGTGCAGGTAATTTTTTGGTCTCTACTGCACACTGCGAAGTTCAACGACCAATGATCTTACCTATGGGTAAATATTCGCAAACCATCTTACTGGTCTCGATCATAATTGGTTCCTATAACTGTATCCCAACATACAGCCTACAGCTCATTGGCTGTGACAATGAAACAAGTGTTGTGTCTACTTAAGTACATCACACATCACAATTTTTTTTTCACCTGCGACAGTTTAAACCGTAAATTAAAAGGGGTCTGTAAGGGTTAAATAATTAAATTAGTCTTATTACAAATCAAACTATAATGAACGCCTCTCGCCCCCGCGCACATTCACCCAACTAAAACACAGACAACACAGCACTCGCCCGGGGTCACCACACCCACTCTCTGCTGTCACTTCGAGCACACAGGTCGCTGCTTCTGCACTGCCCACACGGCACAGGGTATCCACCGGATATCCTAATTATATCCACGATATCTAAAAGTCATCTAAGTCCTACAGTGAATCTCTAATGTATATCCTTTGGATATCCAGTAGTAGATACCAGTTTGTACCACTTACCGGATATCCATTAGATATTACAAAAACCACCAATGGCCATTTCTTAAGGTAAGTGACTACATCTAAAGATGTATATAGGAAATCCAAAACATCTATATCACATTTTGGATATTGGGTAGACATTTGGATATATTTGGCAGTCTTTTCGATGTAACTTTGCTATTCCTTGATGTCCCTGGATATCCTAAATGTCCANTTTGGATATATTTGGCAGTCTTTTCGATGTAACTTTGCTATTCCTTGATGTCCCTGGATATCCTAAATGTCCAAGAGTGGCATCCGTCAGATATTCATAGGATGTCTCTGTGCGATATGAGTGGTCGCAACACTGAAAAAATTCCTCAGCGCGGTAAACGACCTTATTATAACCCTTCCCAGGCTGCTCTGTCCTCATGCATACTTAGAGATCTCATTGCATAACACATCATTGAGACGTTTCTCAAAAGGATGACACAATCCCCGACCTTCTCGAAGGTGCCAGTCGCCACCGGGAACGATCCGTCAATCAAGCAGGCGGGTAGCAACTCGCGTCACGTGGCCTGCTCCCCATCAACAGGTCGTCCCTTGCCGCACGCGTCTCGCAGTCCAGATGCGTGGATCATCAGGCGTCCGGTGGCAGACATGACCTCGGGGAGGGGGGGGGGACAAATCGCTGGCTCGCAATGCTATGCAAGTTACGTTACAGCACAGGCGTAAATCTGCATTGGATTGTAATGTCGCTCGTGAGAAGGGCTTTTGAACAGTCCCGCTTTGTGAAGCTGGAGAGGATAGGGCAAACCCATAGTCGCGCCGGCCCAAGAACGGACTTGGCTCCGCCTACCCAAGTGAAAGAGAGAGACAGAACGACTTACAAAGCACCAACCACAGGTAGCTGACAGGCGGGCAGGCGAATCCGCAGGCACCCCCACCCCACCACCCGTATCACCGTCGTCCAATTGTTTCCTTTCCCGGGAAGAAGTGGCCTGGCATTGGCAGAGCTCCCAAGTCCTAAGTTACGGTGGAGCTACTACAGTAGGCCTTGAGTAGACTCGAAACACGTGTTCATAAAAATTGGGAGAAAAAATACAGTACCTAGGGGTTCGTACCCGGGTAAAATTTGGTAATATATGACTCAGAATTTAATGTGTAGCAGTGGCGTAGGGGCCAAGGCACCCCCGCACTCCTCGACAAATAATGAATACATACATATATTTATTTATGGTGTTAAACATTGTGTTAACTTCCCCCACATATGTGCAGCGCACGACGCCAGAAGCCAAGCTTTACCCCTCTCTATATTTTTCGTGCCTGCTCCGACCCTAAGTGAGACGCTCACCTTTTTTGGCATCTAGTCGTTAGTATTTGCGGGGTATGTTGCGGGGAGCGGGGTAGGAGACCAGCTGCGCAGACTGGCTTTCCCTCGCGTTTCTCATGTGCACAGGAAGCCAGTGTACAGGGCAATAACGATGAAGGCATCGCCTTCCATTACGTTTCAACGCCAGATAGGCGTGTGGCGGCACCAACAGGACTACCTACTATTTTTAATAATATTACAAATCCCCAAAATGCCGTATCCGAGTTCGTGAGGGATGGAGGTCTTAATAAAACAAAAAACCTTACGTATATTGTTATGAAAATACACAAACAGCTATATTTTCAAACAATAAACTACATATCTTTACTATTAACTCTTGTTATTCTCGGTGAGGGCAACATTTAACACAAATCTCAATTCTACTTTAAAGTCCTTTTCACTGCATTTATACTGGTTAGAGTCACTCATGTACATATTCAATCCAAATGTATATTTCCGTCATTCTAAAAGTCTGTCCATCCAGTTCAGTAGTCCCGCCCGTCAGTCTGACTCTTCCCTGCACCGATGCTCGCAGTCCGCAAACTTCACTCTCGCTGGTCGCCGTCGTCGTTTTGTTGGCTCATCGCTTCGCTTCGCCGTCTTCGTACACCTGGCACTTAAGGTCGTACAATGCTCCAAACTCTAGACTGTCGGCTCGGAGGCCCGTCGCGGCTTAAAATGCTTGAATAGATCAATTTTCCGACCCAGAAGGTACCCCGCACTCCGAGTCTCGCTGAAAGAGGCTAGGGCGATGGCCAGAAATTCAATTCGCTCAAAGACACAAGGCAACACGATTCCCGAGAGGCTTACCGCGTCGGCGGCACGCCTTTGTAAATCTCCGCACACTTCTCGGGTTACGAGAAATGCCCTTAAAATACTACTTCGCACGCTCGAACGGGACGGGGCAAGGGAAAAGATGCCGTAACGTCAGAAAAATGATTTTGCTATGGTGACATAACAACCCGATAACGTTTCACAATAAAGCGTGCCTCCGCACTCTTGTGAGTGCAGATACATATACCGTATTCAAAAAAATGCTTGGACAGTAACCATTTTAACATCAAAACTCACACTTTCCTTTCAGGGCCAAAGACTCGGTTCTTTTTTTATAATTTGTTTAAGGACCGGCCGGGTTGGGCACTACCAATTCAACATTTTGCTCTGCGGTACTGTGCAACCTTGCGTTATGAATTATTGTAGTCCTGGTCCTCCCTATGTGCAATGGACCCCTTAGACAGGCTGGACGGACCCGCGAATTTTCGCAGATCACCAAATGGCAAGCATTGGTGTGAACCCCTGCGGGCAACGGTATCTGCCGGAAGTGCGCTCTCCAAGAAGAAGAGGGCATTGCCGAGGAAGTGAGGGGTCCCTCCGCTTTCCTGGAATCATGCGTTTCCAACTGAGGTGGTCTCGTAAACAACGCAAGCCAGTTTCTTTTTTTTTTGGTTGGCGGAACTGGAGCACGCGACTACCAAGGTCATTACACTTATTGGTTTGCAAACAACTGCTAAAAAAAAATTGTTTGCAATTATGTATCCGCTGGTGGCGCCCCAATTATCCGAAAACTATAGTCTACTCGCAGTATCTTAACACTTTTTGAATCAAACAATAAAAAACTGTCCCCGTGTATGACGAAATTCGTTGTTTATTAATTCTGTCTTGTATCACAAGCTTTTTATACTTATGTTATCATGAAAGTGTCTAATTTTCGGTTAAATTGACATTTTACTTACCTTTTTATCTATTATTCCTTATGTTTCATTTACTTTCACGTAATAANAATTTTCGGTTAAATTGACATTTTACTTACCTTTTTATCTATTATTCCTTATGTTTCATTTACTTTCACGTAATATACATAAAAAAAAATTGAGAAAACCGTTATGTTGGTAACGCCCGGTAAGAAGTTGTTTCCGTGCAAATTGTGTTATATTCAGTGCGCTTGAATTATGTGTGATATCCCTTTGGTGTAATTCTCAAGACTTAGTTAAGCTTTGTTTGCATGAGGCGGTGGAATAAAGCAATAAAGCATAAATTTAGCAGGACTTCGGAAAATTTAGAAATAGCAATAATGAACCCATACCCCAAACTACCTCGCGAAATTACCTGCGCCGAAACGTAAACACTTTCGATACCTGTATGCCATTTTCCACACGACGAAACTACGCTATTAAACGCCGGATTATCATTACTTTTGATTTCGGTCAGGCGCAAGGATAAACTAGGCCGTGAACTTCACGGTTCAAGAAGTGAGGAGAAAAACATTCGGACGTGTTTCAGAATTAAGATGATGAGAAAGTGGAAATTCACGTGAGTAAAAAAACCACATCCACTGCAGTTAGCCGGTGTGGAATCTGAGATCTGCTAAAAAAAAGAGAGTCAGGACTGTTCANAATTTTCGGTTAAATTGACATTTTACTTACCTTTTTATCTATTATTCCTTATGTTTCATTTACTTTCACGTAATAAACAAATAAAATTGAGAAAACAGTTATGTTGGTAACGCCCGGTAAGAAGTTGTTCCCGTGCAAATTGTGTTATATTCAGTGCGTTTGAATTATGTGTGATGCCCCTTTGGTGTAATTCTCAAGACTTAGTTAAGCTTTGTTTGCATGAGGCGGTGGAATAAAGCAATAAAGCATAAATTTAGCAGGACTTCGGAAAATTTAGAAATAGCAATAATGAACCCATACCCCAAACTACCTCGCGAAATTACCTGCGCCGAAACGTAAACACTCTCGATACCTCTATGCCATATTCCACACGACGAAACTACGCTATTAAACGCTGGATTATCATTACTTTTGATTTCGGTCAGGCGCAAGGATAAACTAGGCCGTGAACTTCACGGTTCAAGACGTGAGGAGAAAAACATCCGGACGTGTTTCAGAATTAAGTTGATGAGAAAGTGGAAATTCACGTGAGTAAAAAAAACCACATCCACTGCAGTTAGCCGGTGTGGAATCTGAGATCTGCTAAAAAAAAGAGAGTCAGGACTGTTCANAAAAAAACCACATCCACTGCAGTTAGCCGGTGTGGAATCTGAGATCTGCTAAAAAAAAGAGAGTCAGGACTGTTCAGCAGAGTCAGTTGTTTATTTCGGTTTGTGCCTTTATCCAATACTCTTGGGCAAGGATGTGTAACTTTGAAGAATGGAACAAGTTTGTCCAATTCAAGTGGCCATGTAGATACTCACAATGAAAGAAAGGTTTATTCCACCCAACAAAATACATGTGTGGCCACATATATTTAGTTTGCCCCAACAAAAAATTTTAATGAGCGAACAGAACACGAAAAGCAACAATATTAATTTTGTTCTGCTAAAAAAAATAAACGCTCTAATAAACAAAACCTTTGTGTTGGGCCAAAAAACCACTGTCAACAAAATATTCATTTGAATCAAATGTATATATTTGTTTGGTGACTTATTTGATTGCTTTCGTTCGAAAATACAGCTCGTAGTAAGTTTTAGTAACTTTTGCGAGAATAAGGATAGTAATAGTGTTTGTTAGAGCATTTATTGACTNGTTTTAGTAACTTTTGCGAGAATAAGGATAGTAATAGTGTTTGTTAGAGCATTTATTGACGTTTGATAATTATATCAAAGTTCTAATAAAACCAGTTTAACAATAAATTAAAAAGTAATGATGTAAAACTTGAAATACTAATTAACTTGCGTTGTCCAGTATTTTAAGTATATACAAATAATTTTCAAAAATTCTAATTTCACCAATAGTTGCTTTAGTTGTGGCTGCTTGGGCGTAGCGTTCGGGAGAAACCGATTTGGGTTCGAATTTTAGTCGAATTTCCTTTCCTTTTTATAATAACCGAAACTCTTTAATGGACTTGGAGCCAACCAAATAATTTGTTGCACCAACCAAATCTTACAGTTTGGGGCAACCAAATGACAAAATCAAAATCATTTGGTTTCGACAACAAAATAGTTCATTGTCATACAAGCAATTAATTTAATTGCGCCGAAAAAAAATTTTAATTAAAAAAATACATTTTTCTTAGTGCAGCATGCAGGTTTGGCCGCATTCAATTTTAGACTCTCTACAGCCCCTGAAAGGACATTATGGACGCTGGCCGAGATTGGTTGATANAAAAAGTAATGATGTAAAACTTGAAATACTAATTAACTTGCGTTGTCCAGTATTTTAAGTATATACAAATAATTTAAAAAAATTCTAATTTCACCAATAGTTGCTTTAGTTGAGGCTGCTTGGGCGTAGCGTTCGGGAGAAACCGATTTGGGTTCGAATTTTAGTCGAATTTCCTTTCCTTTTTATAATAACCGAAACTCTTTAATGGACTTGGAGCCAACCAAATAATTTGTTGCACCAACCAAATCTTACAGTTTGGGGCAACCAAATGACAAAATCAAAATCATTTGGTTTCGACAACAAAATAGTTCATTGTCATACAAGCAATTAATTTAATTGCGCCGAAAAAAAAATTTCATTAAAAAAATACATTTTTCTTAGTGCAGCATGCAAGTTTGGCCGCATTCAATTTTAGACTCTCTACAGCCCCTGAAAGGACATTATGGACGCTGGCCGAGATTGGTTGATANGTTTGGCCGCATTCAATTTTAGACTCTCTACAGCCCCTGAAAGGACATTATGGACGCTGGCCGAGATTGGTTGATATAAAAATCAAGATTCAGTTTTCTACTGAAAATGGAACCTTTAAGTCTGTGCCGCGTTAGGATCGGCGTATAAATTCTCTTGGGGATAATGTAAAAATAAATAAATAAATTTATTTATTTATTAAGTGAGCTAATCAAAAATGTAAGTGACATGCTTGTGCTTGAGTTACACTTACAACCAAACGGGGGAAGCCTTACTTATTGGTACATCTTCGTTTATCCGTCCGGAAAATAAAAATTAAAAAATATATATCTTTTCCTTGCACGTAATCGATATTGCGAAACTGTTAAAAATATTTTTCAAAAAATCCTGAAACAGAAATTTTTTTTTTGCCTCTAATTTATATATTATACTTTAAATAAGTCGATAAGACCCATATTTAATTTTCGTAATTTTCTACCAATATTACAGTTTATTTTCCAGTGGGTGGTTCTCTAAAGGCAAATATTTTTTAAAGGTTCATTCCAGAAGTTCTTGTCTAACAGAGAACCAGTCATTACGAATTTATATATATATAATATAAATACATATATATATATAAATGGGTCGATATATTCTGTTTTACGTAAGTTTGACTTACTACTCGGGAGCTTCCTAACATGATATGCCGCCTTATATGAGAAAAAAAATTCTAAAATTACAATTATACAAAATACTCTTCATATTGTAGGGATTATATTTGTTTGTAATAATATAATAACTGAGGGTAATCACGACCTTATCCTTTTTGAGTGAGGAACTGCGAAGGTACTGTTACGTGTCGCCGGTCTGCGCCTCTGACCTTGGCCCGCCCCGCGCGAGCGGGCTGAAGAGAAGGACAGAGTATGTTAACGGAGCAGCAAGTGAATGGAATGTTTTGAATTTCAGGCGAGCGATAACCATTTGGCATATCGCCGTTCCTGACCTTCCGCGGATAGGATTGCTGCGTTTGTCAGAAGAATGCTCTAGATTACTGACCTCGTTCTCTAAGCGTGACTCGGGGTGCGTCGAAACTTCGAGATG
>NQII01005518.1:284675-306110 GCA_002778355.1 Clitarchus hookeri
CAGTTGCGACTGACGCCACGTCATCGTCGCGGTGCTCGCCGACGTCTCTCTCCACAGCGTAGTCCCCGCCCCGTCGCCCGTCGTCGCCGCGAGTACATGTCACGTCGGACGTCGTCGGGACCAGCCGGCGTCGCCTAGACGCCTCACGCTCCTCTCGCCGGCGACGGTTAAGCTTTGCGGTAATGTGGACAACAGCAAAGCCCAAGGCCGAAACAGAGAGATAGGAACAAAGACAAATACGAACGAGGAGCAATGCCAGACGGGATCACAAATACACGGTTCTTCTCGGCAGAGGCCCGTCAACCATGGAGGGGAAGAAAGACCATGGAACAAGGGATAGCAAGGTGGGAGAGTGCCGGTCACCTGNAGAGGCCCGTCAACCATGGAGGGGAAGAAAGACCATGGAACAAGGGATAGCAAGGTGGGAGAGTGCCGGTCACCTGGGACAACTAACAGGAGGATGGTTACACGAATGTCTGCGTCATGTCTCACGGACCCGCTGTCCCCTCTAGGAGCGTGTAGCGTGTAAATAGCAGTGATATTGTAACACATATAAAATAAAAAAATTAACNCCCGCTGTCCCCTCTAGGAGCGTGTAGCGTGTAAATAGCAGTGATATTGTAACACATATAAAATAAAAAAATTAACTATTCTCCATTCCCACTAAACTAAAACCTTCACGAAGTGCTCCGGGCTTCGCAGCGGTTCTCAAGAAGCCCTGCATTCCAAAATTCCAGGTTTCTTAGGAACCATTCCTCTCCTTTCCCCCCGCAGGCAGGGAAGGGGCGGGAACAGTCATGGTATCAGGTCCCCTGGCGTTACTCAGGGGTCCTAATAACAAAACAGACAGCTGGTATTGCCGCAGTATATCAATTTGATCGACAGCCAGGCGGGATGGGCTAGCTGTCCCCAACCTGGGCTCTAGACTCGACATACAAATGGGAGGACAAGAGCCCTCGCGAGAGCTTGTACTTCCTCCGCGTCGAGGGAGTAGCGTCCCGGTGATGATAAACGGCAGCGTCTTTTCCAGGTTTCTTCACGCTTTTTGAATAAAATATTTTTAAAAAAATCGCTTCACGTATGACGTGTTTTGTTTTTTCCAAATAAAAAATTGCATGTATCACAAGAGATTTTTTACTACTGAACTTCTACTTATATTTTATCTGTAAATTATAATATTATAGGCTTGTTGATAATGGCTAGTAAGAAATAATTCTTATGCAAAATGTTATTAAACTGAGTGCGCATGAATGCAGTGCGTTGTCACTTTGGTGTAATTTTCTGGACTCTGTTAAGCTATTTTAGCATCAGGCGGAGGAATATCCTGTAGGTAGAACTTCAGCAGGGCTTCAGAGGGAGTAACCGTGAATGTACTCTTACGCATGAAGTTAGCACACGTCTTGCCTGAAACTGTTTTAATAAAATCCCAAGCATGAGTATGTATCTATGTATGTATATTAAAGTCGTGTAAGTGACGTCGAAAAGTACGCTACGCCAAACACGTCAAGTACGTCACAAATAAATAGGACTTTAATAACATGGACGAAATTTTTAACGATTGCGGTCTCAATATAGGTGATCCATAAAAAAAAACTCTCTCTTCGGCGTCGCAATAATATTCACGCTACATGATCAATTATTTTCACTGGGTATGCGAAAACGGCAATTATATATCACACAAACTTGAAAAACAGCAGTGAACAGAAATTAGAACAATAAATGGTCACACATGTTCACCATAAAAACAAAGTTTAAAAGGGCAAAAACGCCAAACGGGTGCAATATTTACGAATAATAAATCAAGCAGCAACATGGCGCCCACGGATGTGATGGCTGTGAACGCCCCGCCCCGCTTTTTACCTAGGGTTTTGCGTCAATTAGTATTAAAGCTATATGCTGTTCACGGTTAATTGAACTCTTTTGACGTCAATCTTTGTAAAGTTTCACTCTGCCACTGCCTGCGTGTACTTTAACGGGCACACTGACCACCTGATATGTAAAGTTGGTAACCACGNAAGTTTCACTCTGCCACTGCCTGCGTGTACTTTAACGGGCACACTGACCACCTGATATGTAAAGTTGGTAACCACGAGAGGGAAAGTAGTTCCATGTCTCAACGTTGAATAAATAATGCTAGGTAAACATTTGTGAATAATAAAATTATTTAATTTGCTTCCTGTTCTTTTTCAACGCATGTAAGTGTAAGAATTGGCAAATTTTTAAAAGATGTCCTTGTCTAACAATTTTACAGTTTCATTTGACCGACGCATGGACGAAGTGATCACGTCCATGGTAATGTTAATTATACATATGACGCAAGAATATCAACGAGTATACACGTATATCTTAAGCTGGGCTTTCAAATGTGCTCAGTGTACTGTGAACAGCCTTTAATAAGCCTTTAATGGTGTTGAAATAAATTTAGTTTCTGTAAACAATGGTGCATAGTATTATGTTGTAAAGTAAAGGTTTTTCTCCGGAAATTAGTCCTAATTAGTTGGGGCAGTGATATTTCGCGAAAAGATTTCGAGACAAGATACAGTCCAAAGCACTGTAGGGTCGTCCAGCTTCTTTGATTGGCTAAAAAATGTTCTGGCCCGCGTTAACCGTTTGCGCACGAATCACGAAGGTTCAGTGTCGGAGTTACTTAGTCCTGGAGTGGCTTGGTCAAAGACGGACACGGCACCTGCAGCCAATGGAGGTATAACAACAGCTGAGGTGTATATATAGTATTGAAGTCTACTGTGTGCTCCGATTTTTACGCGAAAATTCACTGTCTCTACTAATTAGCATGCGTACCAGCATCGCTAATGCCGGAGTACACTAACTACCATCCATCAACCACCTTTCTTCCCCCTTAACAAAAGTTTGGCTACGCCATTGATCCCCTCACTCGTCATCGCACCCGAAGGAAATGGCGTTGAAATGGCAACAGTAGAGTGGCCTGGCATGGAGCACTGTACGAGACTGTGCAGTAGAGTGGCCTGGGATGGAGCACTGTACGAGAATGTGCAACGTGCAGAACTCATAAAAATAGTGTACACGATACCGAAATTGTCAGTAAAGTACGATTTATATCGCATATGAAAGTAGAACGCATACACTTTCCAACAGTGTAAAACGTTTTTCTAGAATTTAAATGTTTTAATGTTTGAAAATTTTTAATTAATAAGCGTCTATTCTCACACAAAATGTAAGAGTATTTCCACCCTGGATGCTTCAAAAACTACATTTAATAAATAAAAAAACTTTCATAACTTATTAATAATTACTTTCGCTGTGTTTAGTAATAAATTAATAATAATATTTACAAAAATGTTCAGTAATTGATTTTGTGCACTTCAGCCACGAAAGTTATCATTTTTATAACTGAAGTGAATGGACATAAAAACCAACTATTAAAAATAATATATATTTTTTTAATCATAAGCTTCATAGATTTTTACATAAAACCATATTATGTGTTTTGATTACCGTGCCTTACGAATGTTTTTTAATGGTTGTTCGGTGGCAAAACATTTATGAGAAGAAATCGTGGTATTTGACTGAGCCAATAAGAATTAAGTGCTACGGTACTGAATGTCTGTGATTCGTGGGCAGGCACCTACGGAGTGTATCTGNTAGAATTTAAATGTTTTAATGTTTGAAAATTTTTAATTAATAAGCGTCTATTCTCACACAAAATTTAGGAGTATTTCCACCCTGGATGCTTCAAAAACTACATTTAATAAATAAAAAAACTTTCATAACTTATTAATAATTACTTTCGCTGTGTTTAGTAATAAATTAATAATAATATTTACAAAAATGTTCAGTAATTGATTTTGTGCATATCCACTTCAGCCACGAAAGTTATCATTTTTATAACTGAAGTGAATGGACATAAAAACCAACTATTAAAAATAATATATATTTTTTTAATCATAAGCTTCATAGATTTTTACATAAAACCATATTATGTGTTTTGATTACCGTGCCTTACGAATGTTTTTTAATGGTTGTTCGGTGGCAAAACATTTATGAGAAGAAATCGTGGTATTTGACTGAGCCAATAAGAATTAAGTGCTACGGTACTGAATGTCTGTGATTCGTGGGCAGGCACCTACGGAGTGTATCTGTTAAAATCATCCAAAGCTCGAAATTATATCTGAGCTAAAGTATTTTGAGATGCAAGTAGACAGGAAATATTTTTTTGCGACAATCGGGTGATCCTAGTTACATTTCATTTCATCGTGTGCCCAGTCACGAGACACAAATTCAGATATGGTCCAGATGAAAAATATTTAAAAAAAACTTCCCAGCACTTAAGAGCTAAAACAAAAATACTTAAAATGTTGTAGGTGAATACACGTACGTTTTGAGGTAGCTTGACATTACTTTACAGTGTAAATTTTATGTCTGTTCTGCAAGTGAGGTGGTTTTTAGTTCGTGTTCCCATACAACTTTAAAGTTGTTATTTTGTTTTGTGGTAATTTAAAAAATATGGAATAAAAATGTTATTTTTATATTATAAATAACCATTTGGCCAGTATATATGTACCATATATAAATAATAACGAAAATTGTCCTGCCTAAGCGCTTACATTTGAGCAAATCGCTACCCGTAATAAAATTGTTAAAAAGCAATTTAAAAAAGTAGTTGCTCCGAATTAGTAGGCTATATTATAACTGTGAACGAGCGAAAACTACTTTACAGGTTTCACCTACAGCTGAATGTGGTTATTACCATCATTGAAATGGGAAATGAACTTTGTATGACTATATAAGCTCAGCTGACTGAAATACTGTTCTTTATTAGATTGTAGATAAACCATTTACTGTATTTCCTGTGGGCCGCTTAGATCTGTTTAAGGGTCAAATATAATTTTATTTATTTTAATGCTATTAAATGGCTTCCTGGCACAGTATCGATGGCATCTTGATAAAAACACCAAATAATTTGAAACATTGAATTCGCCGTGTTTTTTTTATAATGGTAATGCATATACTAAAGTGTTAATTAAAAGTGGCATTTGTTATATATATGAAATCGGACACTTGGTATTGGTTCGCATACGGTAGAAGTTCAATTTCTACCTTGCTTCGAAATTAAATTTTATCCCAGAATTTAAAATTGAAAAACGAGCAAACGCATAAAAAATTAAAAGTTATTTATGTAATTATATTGAAATGAGCAATAATTTGCAATAATTTGGAGCTGTAATCCAATGTATTAATTTTATTCATATTTGCGATTTCTACGTGTGTGTGTGTGTGTATATATATATTCAACATATTTGTAACTCTTTTAATTTTAATTTTTTTTATAATTTTCTTTAAGGTATTGTTTGAATCACAATGAAAAAGGGCGAAGCATGCTAAAAATGTTGTATAAAATAGTTTTATCGTTTTGAAAGCTCTTAAATTATTGCTCTTAAAACNGTTTTGAAAGCTCTTAAATTATTGCTCTTAAAACTTCTATGAAGTGTTTAATGCCTCGGTTCTGTTCCGATCGCATAGAATGCAACATAAAAGGAGCAGAAATATGAGATCTGATCCACTTGACAATGTACGCATTCAGGAAAGGAGGGGAGGGGTGTGGTTATGCACGTGCGGGCCGCACTGTGTCGTACACGTGGGCTGGCACACCTGGTGCTGNGTAAGGGTTGGGGGAGGGGTGTTCGATAAGCATGTCGCAATTGGGGTGGGGCCTCCATCTGGTGATGACATCAGAGCACGTAGCTATCCCTTCTCGTTTCTCGTTCACCGAGGTGTCAAGCATCTATATCATACGTTCGGAAGTCGTGGGTAGTGAAGAGAAATAAGAATTAACTTCCTGCGATGTGGTGGTAAAGGCAAACAAAGCCAGAAGCAGTAGTAATCGTTGGGAAACCAAACATGGGTCAATCTTACCACCGTTTCACTTTTAACGTGCATCTATAAAGCTGTACAAAAGTTAAATACATATACATTTACACAATAGAAAATGATTATCTAATAATACACACAGTAACATAAGGGTAATTTAGAACACACTGCGATTATGAAACTGGTTTTGAATTCCGCTGATTGGGAAGACTGCGTGCAACCGAACCGATACGTATATACGCTGGTTATCCCCGGGGTCAGACTGGCAGCACCCAGAGAACACCCGCACCCTCGTCGTATCAGCAACACTGTTCCCCTCCGTCACTCTCAGGACAAAGGAGAACGACAGGAAACAGGCATACATAGCAGAATGGAAAAACTGCCATTTGCACCCCCGAAATGAATTATTGTGGAAATCCCTTATAGATTTTATGTTCCGTGTGTTAGCAAAATATATGTGCATATTTTACACAGACTACTTTAAAAGGATGAATGCGTTAAATATGTTTGATATTCCCTTGTAGTTCTAATTAATGGCGTTTTAAATTATCATAATATATTTTATGCAAATGGAAATATTATAAAAATCCATTAAAAGAACTAGCAAAAGTTGCGTTAAAAGTTTTACCCAGTATTACATTAAAATTCTTTAAAAATTTCTTAACAAGCTAAGTAGATTTTAATTATTTAAAATGCTTAACGTAAAGTTTCTACGCCGGACATATTATCCTTACCAAAGTTTCCTCAGCCCTGACTTGTTACATGCCTGAAACCCCTATTTATACGGAAAATTGCTCTTGCACAGGATATTCTAGTACGGTCTCAAAATTCAACGACCAAATTTTTCTAATGTCATAAAGACTGCAGCAGAATAGATCACGTAAATGAAATACGAGATAAGATGAACACCAGTCTACAGGTAGTTGTAACGATAAATTCAGAGGACGACGTAGGAAAAGGCATTAATGCCTCATCTCTGGTGTGCGGAAGAATTTAAACTTAGTGTGTTTTAAACTGCACCTTCTGTGTTTCGCCTTTTACCAACAGTATTTGCCTTGTTTGGCGTTAAGCGAAATGTCCATAAAAGTAATAAATAAAAACTTGACATGTTGTCCTTTGTGTTTAATACACGTATCATTTGGTACTCACAGAATGTTTTTTTTCCCCCTTTGTTCTAGCTCTTTGGTTGCGCGTAATAACAATTATTAATCAACAATGGTGGCTCCAACGACTCCTGAGGGACCAGCTCCAGGCGAATTCAGCCATTAAGTCCGGCCGGGTCCCGAGAGGAATCTAATCCTGGACCTCTGCATCAGAAGCTTAGGCAATTCGAGCGCGAGCGATCCTCGCGAGCAGTGAAATGGCGTGAGCAGCTGTAATCCCTGGCAGCTTGAACATTAGGNCCGTACTGATTGTGATGAGGGTTCCACGGACCCCACCGCCGTTCAGTAATTCACTAAGAGCACAGTCTGGCTGGACTACTTTGCGTGATTGTGGCCTATAGTCCATGCACGGTTCTCTCACACTTTTCCAATCAAACCTTTGAAAAAAACACCCCAAGTAATACGTGTTTGGTCTTTTCCTAAATATACCTTGTATCGCAAGAATATTACATTCGTATTAACATAAAAGTTTCTTATTTTCAGTTAAATTTAACTTTTACTCACATTTTTTTTTATAAATTATAACATTTCATTTATAACTAATATAAATACGAACAGAGAGAAAAAAGGTTTGTTGGTAATATCTGGTAATAAATAGTTCATGTGCCAAATATTATTACACTGAGTGCGCACGAATGTGGTGCGTTGGGGTAATTTTCTAAGCTTTATTTGAATTAGGCTGACGTACATCCTGGAAGCATAACGTTAGCAGGGTTTCAGAAAAGTTGTAAATCACCGTCAATGTAGTAAAGACGAGCATAAGTGCTAAGGGGGTTAGAGGCACGCGAGTAAGTTGCCTCATCGCCTCTACACGCAACGCCCTGAACTGGCGTGCAGTATTTTCGTCGGCAACGCGCAGTACCTGTTCTTCAGGACTGCCTGGTCGCTGAAACTTCTTAATTTAGTGTACGTCGTAAACAGCTTACGGTAGTTCACTGTTCAAAACAAATTCTCGCAATTTTACGGAAAAGAGCGGGGAAAAAATCATGTAGAACTCTCCGTGAAGTTACGGACATGTTTTTTCAATAACGTACGTTCCGTAAATTTCACATAATTCCCCGCGAATTTACGAAACCTCTCAGTAAATTTGAGTGTTAGATTTGCTGTACTTCCAATTTAGAAATTACGAAAAAAAATATCTGATTTTTGCAAAGGTGGTGTTTTAATATATATGTAGAAGAAATTCAAAAAAGTTGTAAAATTTTATTCTGCAGCGGGATTTTACACAAGGCAAACATTTTGGCCTCTATGAATTTTACTACACGCCTACGACCTTCTTGTGGCAATTCGGGGTGTAAATACGTTATTTCTAGGAACGTGAGATACGTAATACACACGTGAAATCGATCTATTAAAAAACACCAACAAGTGTTTGTACGCTATATAATTTTCAGTGAAGTTTTTTAAAGAAGTAACGAATGATTGCACGATGTTTTCTTAATCCCGTTGTGACATTATGTTCTGTATCTTGTAAAGTTGTAATTTTCATTTACAACTTGCTTAGTTCTAAACGTTTGATGTGTCCTGTAAAGTGAATGCTGTACACCTTAAGGCACCCGTCTACCTGGCACTTGAACTGCGTTGCAGAGTGTTCGAAATACACGTTTTTCAACGAAACTATTAAGCGTGCGTCCAACGTGCTGATCTACGAAAAGAACACACACTTCAGACGAGAGCTGTATAGTACTTTCAAAATATCACGTACGTTAGAAACATCAATTCAGAGTACTCCAAAACCGCTAAAAACGGCCTTTCCAAGGCTCTGTAGCTCAAAATGCACGCATCAGATACATACAAAACTACTATAGGCGCCTGCACTGAACCTTCCTAAAGACTTCCCACTAATAAAATAATATGGTCACCGCTGAAAGTCCCATAGGTACACGCAGCACGACGAGAACACTGCACGCCAGTTCAGAGCCTTGCGCTTAGCGGCGATGGCGTACTTGATGCGCGTCGCAGTGTCGCCATTATCGCTCCCGCGCTTCTCGGCCTAAACGTGGGAAAAAGTTCCAGGTAGACGGGGGCCTTAAGCTCGTTCCAAAACGAATCGAGCTTCGTTTATAGGCTGTTCACGATAAACTGAGCACATTTGAAAGCCCTGCTTAAGATCTACCTGTATGCATATGGTGTATTCTTCCACTAAATGGAAAATCAACATTACCTTCGAACTCATAGCTTTATTCATGCGTCGGTCAAGGGTAAATGTAAAATTGTTAGAAGAGGAAGTATTTTACCATTTATCTTATTCGTACACTTGTATGCATTTAAAAAAAACAGAGTGTAAAAGAGAATATTTCGGTAATCAAAAATGTTTACTTAACACATTTAATTTAAGGTTATGACATGAAACTACTTTCCCTCAGTCGTTGCCAACTTTACTGGGTGCATGAAAGTCAGTGTTAAAATATACGAGGATAGGGGAAGTGACATTTTTCAAAGGTTGATTTCAAAAGTGGTCACTTTGCCGTGAACAGCCTTTAGCTACTCACACAGGACTGAAATGGCATGTCGTTTCCTCATATGTAAATGTATCCATTCGCTGATAGGCTGCGCGAGGCTGTGGAACCGGCTTTGTGTTGTCAAAGGTTCCCTATTGGATGGGCTGCCCGCTGGCNGTTCCCTATTGGATGGGCTGCCCGCTGACTTACAACCTAGGGCGCTGATTGGCGAACGGCGTTCCAGCATGTTTGCTGGCCAATGACGCCATTTTGCTGACGTGTGCGGCTGTAGTTCGCGGTATAAGCTACTGTTGCACCTATGTGGGCTTATTATTAAGTACTTAATCTGTGGCTGTATTAACACACACACACAGACACGCATGCTGCTTCTTATTTACATATTTTGACACAAAATACTTACACCAATATAAAAATTACTATTTAATATTATTGTTAGTAGAATGATTATGGGCATTCGGGCGCAACGGGATCTTGGATAGGAGCCAGGCGCCGGCCGCCATGTTGTGCCGTCACCCGACAACCATATTGGATCCAGGTGAATTTGTTTGACCTTGAAAACAAAAAGTTCCAAAAAATTATGAAATTCACCCAAAAAAATTATAACAATATTCCAAAAAACATTTTAAAATAAAAAATGATTTTAAAAGATTATGTAAAGTTGTAAACGTAGGAGGTCCGGGGTTCGATAGCAAGTGGATTGACTAAGCTTCCGACATGACCGACCCTCGCCAGGTCAGCTGGTGTCCAACTATCAGCCATGTTATATTTCGAAGACCTTGACCTTCACCCAAGACCTTGAGCCTATTCCCGTGACATTGAATAACCTTAAACCCAAAAGTTTCCAAAAAATTTCAAAAATTTCAAAAAATTGCCAAAAAAATTTCAACAAATTCCCAAAAAACCACTTGACACTTTACTCAAGACGCAAGATTAAATAGTCGTGACCCAAAACCCAAGACCCAAGACCTAAGATTCAAGACTCAAGACCCTTGTCTCAAAACCTTTAACTCACGACTCAAGACTGAAGACCCTTGATCCAAGACACTTGACCCCATGACCCCATGACCTTTGCTTTGACCCCATGTCCGTGTCCTTAACCTTTCAGCCATCTTGTTTCTAGAATGTTCCACTTCATGCACTGCCATTCTATCTTGCTACTTCCTGCTCTGTCATTCCATCTTGCTACTTCATGCTCTGTCATTCCATCTTGCTACTTCATGCTCTGACATTCTCTCTTGCTATTTCATGATCTGTCATTCCATCTTTCCTCTCTCTTTCTTCTCTCACCCGCCTCTTTCTCTCTTGCACCTTCTTCGTACGACATCTTGGATGCCATCTGCTGTAGTTCCCTCACCACCTACTAGGGGCACTGGTGTTGGCCATGTTGTTGTTTATCGCTACTAGAGTTCGCAGGTGTAGCCGATCGTTCTACAGACCAGTGCATATAATTATTAATTAATTTAAGAATGAAGTGTAATTTGTCATTTACGAGAAGTTGTAAATAGGGTATGCAGTTATTTAAATAGTTAGAAAATTTTGAATTCTTCCAATTTTTTTATATTATATTTAAACGAAACCAAGTTTACAGTAAGCCAGACCCCAATCACACTTTCAACTTTGTCTATTAAATCGAATTTTTAATTTTAAAACATTTTTATTATAATTTGAATGTGAATTCCAGCTTTGTATTATTTTTACTGTTTTATGATAAAAGGAGGTAACCATATCATTCCACTTGCCCTCAANTGTGAATTCCAGCTTTGTATTATTTTTACTGTTTTATGATAAAAGGAGGTAACCATATCATTCCACTTGCCCTCAAACTTACCGCATACATTTTTTAACCGTGTGCACGGCTCCACGACTTCGGACAGGCAGTGCTAGAATTTTAGCAGATCTGGACCTGCGTGGTGTAAAGTAACCTGTGTTAGCTTATGTGCTTCCAAGTCATTTTCTCACGTCCACACCTGCATGGTGTCTGGTAACCGTGAAGTGGTTGTATGTTGGACTTTACTCCCGTGTCTTATAACACGATCTCCACACCAAACTTGGCAGCTAACTACGGCACGCTGTCCATCCAGTAGGCACTGTGGATTGATGTGTGGATGGGTGTGTAGATTGGTGTGTGGATGGGTGTGTGGATTGGTGTGTGGATGCGTGTGTGGATTGGTGTATGTATTGGTGTGTGGATTGGTGTGTGGATTGCTGTGTNAAAAAAATTATAACAATATTCCAAAAAACATTTTAAAATAAAAAATGATTTTAAAAGATTATGTAAAGTTGTAAATGTAGGAGGTCTGGGGTTCGATAGCAAGTGGATTGACTAAGCTTCCGACATGACCGACCCTCGCCAGGTCAGCTGGTGTCCAACTATCAGCCATGTTATATTTCGAAGACCTTGACCTTCACCCAAGACCTTGATACTATTCCCGTGACATTGAATAACCTTAAACCCAAAAGTTTCCAAAAAATTTCAAAAATTTCAAAAAATTGCCAAAAAAATTTCAACAAATTCCCAAAAAACCACTTGACACTTTACTCAAGACGCAAGATTAAATACTCGTGACCCAAAACCCAAGACCCAAGACCCTTGACTCAAAACCTTTAACTCACGACTCAAGACTGAAGACCCTTGATCCAAGACACTTGACCCCATGACCCCATGACCTTTGCTTTGACCCCATGTCCGTGTCCTTAACCTTTCAGCCATCTTGTTTCTAGAATGTTCCACTTCATGCACTGTCATTCTATCTTGCTACTTCCTGCTCTGTCATTCCATCTTGCTACTTCATGCTCTGTCATTCCATCTTGCTACTTCATGCTCTGACATTCTCTCTTGCTATTTCATGATCTGTCATTCCATCTTTCCTCTCTCTTTCTTCTCTCACCCGCCTCTTTCTCTCTTGCACCTTCTTCGTACGACATCTTGGATGCCATCTGCTGTAGTTCCCTCACCACCTACTAGGGGCACTGGTGTTGGCCATGTTGTTGTTTATCGCTACTAGAGTTCGCAGGTGTAGCCGATCGTTCTACAGACCAGTGCATATAATTATTAATTAATTTAAGAATGAAGTGTAATTTGTCATTTACGAGAAGTTGTAAATAGGGTATGCAGTTATTTAAATAGTTAGAACATTTTGAATTCTTCCAATTTTTTTATATTATATTTAAACGAAACCAAGTTTACAGTAAGCCAGACCCCAATCACACTTTCAACTTTGTCTATTAAATCGAATTTTTAATTTTAAAACGTGTTTATTATAATTTGACTGTGAATTCCAGCTTTGTATTATTTTTACTGTTTTATGATAAAAGGAGGTAACCATATCATTCCACTTGCCCTCAAACTTACCGCATACATTTTTTAACCGTGTGCACGGCTCCACGACTTCGGACAGGCAGTGCTAGAATTTTAGCAGATCTGGACCTGCGTGGTGTAAAGTAACCTGTGTTAGCTTATGTGCTTCCAAGTCATTTTCTCACGTCCACACCTGCATGGTGTCTGGTAACCGTGAAGTGGTTGTATGTTGGATTTTACTCCCGTGTCTTATAACACGATCTCCACACCAAACTTGGCAGCTAACTACGGCACGCTGTCCATCCAGCAGGCACTGTGGATTGATGTGTGGATGGGTGTGTAGATTGGTGTGTGGATGGGTGTGTGGATTGGTGTGTGGATGCGTGTGTGGGTTGGTGTATGTATTGGTGTGTGGATTGGTGTGTGGATTGCTGTGTGGATTGGGGTATGGATTGATTGTAGTACTCATTGTGGTGCGTGTGGATCTGATTGTGGTGTGTTTGGTGCTGATTGTGGTGCATGTGGGTCGCAAATTGAAATAAATTCCCCATATTAAAAAAAATATAGAGACCTACCTCTAAACCTGAAATGTGAATATTTTATTTAATAAACTCACTTTAAAAATATATATCCAGTTCCCCAGCATATATTTAATCACTTTCCTCTGTAAACTGCATGTGCACTTTGCACTAAAATCGCCTAGAATTAGAGCAGGCGCCCACCACGCTTCGCCAACGTTCGATGCGCGACTTGAACTTGTACAGATTGTCCGCGGAGGAAAATAGATCCATAAATCTGATATAAGCTAGAAACGCACCTGGTTTTCTCCATTCTGCCTTGTGAATATGCTGTGTACGATTTAGTCCTTCTCGTCTACTATCAACGAGATCATTCCAGTCGTCGGGAGAATTATCATCCTTCTCATCAGATACTTCATCAACACTATCGTCATAGTCATTATCAACAATGTTATCTTCATTATCGTCTTCACTCCTGTTTCACACTTTATAATAAATTTGCTTTTCTTTATAGCAGAAGTCGCATGGTCATCAGTATTTAGAACTGCTGACTGTTTATTATGAAGTTCATCGATTTCACGCGGACATCTTAAGTGTACATTCCACACATACTGACTCTACCAACCCCCGTTGGTCTCTCATTCCGTCATTAACATTAACTGTATCGTCATAATCGTCTGTGGAATCAGTACCCATAGATGCAGAAAGAGGTATTGACGGCATCACTTGCCGTCTTTCAAAAGACCAATCTTTGAAGTTGTTGGTGTGGTTCTTCAATGTGTCACCTTGCATAAACTACATCAATCCACTGTCGTAATGTTTCCTTGTGAGAAAAAGACTCTTCGAACAGGTAGTTCTCTCATGTTGCCGATCATTTTGACTGAAGGTGAAAACTCTATCGCAGAATGGACACCGACAACAATCAGATAGCGATGATGCAGGTCACTGCTCCATGTTCGTCGAAGTTCAAGACAGGCCTTCGCATACACAATTCTTCTTCACAGTGTGACGGGAGCGCGCTTCCAAATCGATGTTCACCTCGCGATGTCAGAAAGTCGATATGTAAATTTGGCATTCGCTCTTGTATCTTACGACATTTTATCCTCTTTCTCAGCGCGTAGACTGGGAGTGAACATTTAATAATACTCAAATGCAGCCGGAAGTTATTCACTGTTCCGACAGTTTTATAGCACAATTTTTGTGACCGTCATAATCAAGGGCGGATCCAGCCATTTACAAAAGAGGAGCGCCTTATTTCCATGGAAAAGACCTTGTGCATGCGTAAGATTATATACAAAATATGTATACATTAACATGTATACGTGACATAATTAGCCGTATATGACAGCCAGTCTTATTTTACATTCTAAATGTAGCCTGCTGTTTTGGATAGAGAGCTTCGCATTTTTATAGGCAGACACTACTCTATGATGTACAGTTGTACATATTTTTAGAGCTAAATATGTAAACTTCAATGTGATTCTTATTACTAAATAACGTTAATACGATACGTATTACTGAGTATGATGCTCTTTTATTTATGCTACATTTACCATAATCTATGGACCTCCATGGAGGATTTCGTTACAGTGCTCGTGCAAGAAATTCTGTGTCTTAATTAAAGATAGATATTGGATATCGGTGATATAGATCTATAGGAAAAAATTTCGCTAATTTAATGCGTAAACCACACCCCAATCAATAATACGAAATATATCTGGACATAAATAAACAGCAAAAAAGTAAGTTAACGTCTATGATTCCTTAAAGTACACTTTAAGAAACAATGACCTACAAGAGGGGAAAAAAAAGGGGAGACAATGGTCATAATTCAGAATTATCGTGGGGAAGTAGTAAATTTAACTGTTTTCTTTCAAGAGGCCTTTATAAAGTTTTAGGATTCAGTTTTGTGAGCAAATAAATTTAGCAGTTGTTTGAATGAGAGTCAGAGAGGCTGCGCACTATTTCCGACCCACTCGAATGGCACTTTCAATCCAGGCAATTGGTGAAAGGACATCGTACCTAATGCACGGTTTTGTTTCCGCTCTACGAATTACTCTCGCTACTGTCGACTTTCAAACTACCGTTGTTTTGCTTCTACCGCACGTCGTCGCCCAGAGTTACTGGGAACGAGCCACACGTCCGCAAGTCTCCCCTCGGGCGGGTGTTTGCAAACAACCGCACAGCCGTGGCACAGAACAGTTGAGAATACAGAGCTGAAACAGCCACTTACCATCGGAAACTCAAGCCGCGCATGCCAGAAAAAATGACGTCACTGGACAGCGACATGTTGGAACTCCGCCCTTCGTCAATCAGCACCTGGTAACCCGATCACTAGCCGGCAGCCCAGCCAACAAGAAACCTTCCGCAGCACACGCAGCCAATCAGAGAATGGTTACGTTCACCATCAAAGGAACCGCCGCGTCATTTCGTATCTGTGTAGTTATCTCCTCCGTGGCGTAGCGGTTCCTTGTACGCATTCGTTGACACGATCTGATTGGTTACTGCATGCTGCAGAAGGTTCCTTATTGGCTGGGCTGCCGGCCGGCGAGTAGGTTGCCAGGCGCCCATTGGCGAACACCGTTCCGAAATGATGCTGGCCAACAACGCCATTTTGTTGGCGTTTGTATCTGTAATTAACGAAATAAGGTCTGGGCTACACACATCAGGGTCGGCTCGGGTGAAGTGGAGATTTGGGCGTCTCCTAACATCGAGGTCTTTAGAGCCGATGGAGGGGAAGTGAGGTGAGTGTAGAGCAGCGCCGGAATGCAAGGGCGGGGTGAACAAGAGTTCCCTGAGAAAACCCGCCGACCAGCGGCATCGTCCAGGCACGATCCCCACATGCGAAGATCCGGGAACGACCCCACCGGGAACCGAACCCGGTTAGCCTGGGTGGGAGGCGAGTTGTCTAACCACTGCACCACCACGGCCCCTCAGGGTCGGTTCAGGGCCGGATGCCACACTGTGCAGCGACATGACACGTAAACGTGCGAACAACGAATCTACAGAAAAAATAATGTCTGGACCACTTAATGTATTTTCGTTTAGCAGCTCGACAGACATAAAAACACAAACATGTCATGATAACCTTGTTTACGTGAAACCGCGGATGTTGGATTATTTTTCACTCCCGTGACGTTAATGTCTCACTTAGGAAGGCGAATTTTATGGAGAAAATGGTTTCTCAGAAGCGCGGTGGCCAATGAGTACACCGCTTCCATACAGGTTTACACAGAACACAGATGTTTTGACACATGAATCTTATTGGCGATAGAAAAATCCCGTAGTAAAATCGGTAACGGGAGAGTGGGGAGGATTAATTTCCTGGAACAATTCTTGAATAGCATATAAGTGAATTAAACGTTCTTTATTCATNCGGGAGAGTGGGGAGGATTAATTTCCTGGAACAATTCTTGAATAGCATATAAGTGAATTAAACGTTCTTTATTCATGAAATTTGCCTGTAAACAGAAGTAATAACAACGTAGACTTACTTTTTTCCAGGATTTTTCTTTCACCATTGCAAAAATTATAATCCATGATAACACGATAGTTTGTATTACTTAAACAATCATATTCCTCATTCAAATTACAGTCGACATGTGCATATTATATGCCCAGCCTAATTTGCTGGAAAGGATTTCGTGGGTAAGGCAAAATTATAACTTAGTGGCATTAGCTAAGCGGAAGAGGGATCTAAGAGCACTATTTCCGTTAGCAAATACTATGCCGAGTAGGAATTATAAAATTTTTTCCCCACTATTCTCTCAACTTGTCAGATCTAACTCTTATAAAAATGCTCGCAAGTTTAATTGAATGGAAGTTTCAGGTGTAATCAATTGCTTCACTATTACGGTTAAGGTAGTAACAATAATAAAATTATATAAAATTACCTGTTCCAAAAAATTTGAACACCAAAATGCACTATGCTACTATGTCATTTCTATAAAAAAAAAAAATCATTGCGACATAGCATGAATAACGAAAATTTAAAAGCTCACGGAGTTAACCTGAAACCATATTCTCTAATCGTAATGTTAAGTGCTTTGTTATTTCTCCCTTTATCTTTTATTAGTTGTTTTCAAGTTAACATTGAATTACTTATTTTTAATTTCTATAAGTGGTCTAACTTTGAAGCCACCAGAACAGAAGTGAACTTTTGGGCCCGTCCTCTTGTGAGTTGTGATTCACAGTTTTGTGAATAATGCGTCAAATCCATAACGAGCCCAAAAAATCAAAAACACGGCACGGTAATTGCCACAGAAAACTTCACTGACAATCGTTACTCTGAAGATTAGCGGAAGCCATTCGCTAAAAATACGCCTCTGTCGTGTGCTTGCTTCCGTGGCCCAGTGCTGGGACGTCAACCTTCGGTGTGAGAGGCCCTGGTGCGAGTACTGGGGTGGAGTGCGCGTGCCAGGTGCGCAGGAGCGTTCTTTGTGCAGCGGCATTGAACTTATGTTTTCCCGTTACTACTTTCGAAATCAGGTTGTTTTGACTAAAGTTGTTAGCTCATTGTCTACACAAATAAGTTCTAAACATGACATGTTTAGAAAACAACGAAGCACTTCATATATGGGGTGATCTTTCAAAGGTTTGATTCAAAAAGCGTGAACAAATCGAGAATATACTATACAATCAAGCTACGCATGATATGTTTGTTTTTGTAAAAGTTCCGGTTTGCTGTAAAACCTAACTTAAGAAAATGAGACTTCGCAGTTTCAACAAGTGATTTTGACAGATGTTATGGCAAGTCAAGAACCAGTTGTGAAGACATGAGCAGAATACTGAAATCAGTTAACCTTTTCTTTAATACGAGATGCTGCGTGTGCCGGGCACTGTTTTAATTTTATTTTTTGTTATCGCCCCGTCCACAATCGACTTGGCTTAAATAACGTCACTTACCGAGCATAACAAGTGAAGCCGTCCGTCCGCAATCACCGTTAACGTAAACGAAAAATCCATTGTTTGACCAATCAGAAAAGAGCAAACGAATAGGAAATAATTTTTTCTAGCACAAGAATTTTTATACGCATAAGTTGGCTATCTTGATTACAGGAGTTTTTTTGACGTTCCATATACTCATTGTCCGACGTAAAAAACTTGGCATAGGATACTCGATGCCCATATTGACGCCAAGCCAAGCAAATAACGCCAAGTAAGTCATGCCAAATACTAGTTGCGGACGTTTCAATTTCAAATACAGGTTTTTACTTCTTTATGCTATGCATGTTATGTGCGCCGTGTCGATTGTGGACGGGGCCTAGCGGATTTTACGGTATTCTGATAGGCAGGTAACCACTAAACTTCGTGCCGTGGCAACTTAAACTTAGCTTACTCTTCCCAAGACGTAAATCGACCCCGATACGTGGAAAAGCGAACGAGGATCGCACCCCGGGTAAAGCATTGATGTACGTGACATTTGTAGATGCAGGATAAGAACTGTGTTCGAATTCTCCGCCACACGTCCTTCCTTATCCGTTCGCCCTTCATCCCTTCATTACCCACAATTCATCTGCCCTGTAATAACCTCTAACATACACGCGATAGGCATAAGTTATAAGTATATTTTGTCATATTATTATTGCTATTATTTTCTTCTTTGTTGTTTCCAAAACACAGCTCCCGGGAGAATTGTGGGAAGAAGCGATTCCACGTTCGCTCAATTTGACGTTGTAGAACATTCTGCCAGTGCGTTCAAAAAGCCGACGGGTCTCGTCCGCAACGTCTTTTCAAAAGTCACGTGACAAATGTATGTACATGATACATAATGGAAGCAAGCGTTCCAAGTTTAATGAAATTTAAAAAAAAAACATTCAAACACGTTTTGCGTACACACAATTCAACGCACACAAAAATAAAATTAAATGCTGAGAACCCGACACATATTTGAATGCATCACTCGTGCTGCCCTTTGTTGTGATTTTGTATTTCATACTAGGGCGTTATGCACACGACTTACATGGATGGTATAGTCGCCGTAGGCTGAGTGTTGTGTCGGAAAGCGACGGGCGGCAAGCCAAGCTACATCTTGAGGGCTGTTCGTTCTTCTCGGCGTGGGTCTTCAGACGTGTTTTCCGGAACATGTCCGGCTCTCCGCACCTCCTCCCCTCCTGTACCAGATCCACCAAGTTATCACAGGGGACAACTTTCAGAGCCTAATTTCTTACGGACAGTCCGGTATTACTACCTTGAGTCATCTAGGAAAACATGCCCCTCCACTTGACTGCCCAACAGTCAAGCTTCATAGGTCTGAACGCCTTACACCTATCATGTAAGACGGTTGACCAATACAATGGAATCAGTCTCATTTGCTACCATGTCCCGTCAGTCTCGAGTGATTCGCCGAACAGAGCCTTGGAGCTACATGTGAGTGCTCACTTGCGTGGCCACTCGCATAACCCGGCTGTCTCCCTAAGATTGCTCCTAAGTTTTTTTTTTTTTTAAATCTAAACTAATTTTCTATTATGTTAGCCATACCAATCAAACACTGGCTTCTGTTGTTTTTAAATTTAAAGTTTATTTATGATTAAAGTTATTAAGTTCAATTGCAATAAAAAATAAAAACAAGAGGCTATGGCTTTAATATTACTGCGTTTTATGTTAGGTTTTTTTTTACTTAGCTTTCTAATCTTATTATTATATTACAAGTAAGGAGGTGTGGTAAGTCTTTATTTATTTATTTTGGGTTTTATTTATTTTTGTTGTGGGGAAAAAGGGGAGGACCCCCTGTAAAAAAAACCCCTGATGCACTGTGTCGTCCCGAATGCCGTGCCGCCGGGAGGGGAGATCCGCTGGAGCTCTGTGCTACGCTTAACAAACTATTATTGTTGTAATGTGTTTTGGGTTCTTCGCCTGGCCTGGATACCAACGCGTCGCTGCAGTTCGCTTGGCTTGTCCCATTTTACTGAATCACAACACCTTGGTTGATGAGGCTGTCTGAGGGTGCACCACATTAGTGAATACGTGTAATGAGAAACAGCGAGCGGTAATGTTTTTTGAAAGAGTCAGCGTAGAGAAGTTGCCAAATTTGTATACCAGCGACGCTAAACACTCCTATATTAGCAACATGTTATGTGGTACCGTTTCCATAAATTCTATAGGTCAAAAATTTTCATTGCATTTTTGAAAGTTACTAGACATTTTTCCTGCAGTGTACATTCGTCGCTTTGGTTGTATTCAAACAGCGACAAGGACCGCGGTGGCTTAGTGGTCAGACCACTCGCCTCCCATCTAGGCGAGCCGGGTTCGATTCCCGGCGGGGGCGCTCTCGGATTTTCACACGTGGGAATCGTGCCGGAGGATGCCGCTGGTCGGCGGGGTTTTCTCGGGAATCTCCCGTTTTTCCCCGCACTTGAATTCCGGCGCTGCTCCATACTCCGCTCACTTAAACCTCGTCGGCTCTTAAGACCTCGATGTTAAGAGCCGCCCAAATATTTCCACGCACTCTAACATCGACACAACTTTTGAAGGAGATGAAGGAATGTAAGCGTCCTTGGCTGGCGAATCTGAACACATGGTAGTTTTAGTTAATAAGTAGGCAAACCCCTTAATCGACTCAACACCCATCATACAAGCTAAACTGTAAAGCTCAACGGGAAAAAAGATATCGTAGTGCTTTTGTATCCAATTCCCTTCCCTTGCTCCTTCAAGCAAACTTTCCACACCATTTTATTCCAAGTATAACCAACGCCTAAGAAACACCTAATTTCGCTAAATACGCAAACGTGTTTTGCAGTTAACATATAAGGCTAATACCTCAATCAATAAAGTGAAAACAACTGCTGGGAATGAATAACACGGTTTTTCTCGGAAAGTCGCCAAGGCCTTGCGATTTTCTTCGTGGAACACATCATGTTGATGTTTACAGGGCAAAACTGGATTTCGTGTCAAGAGCTAGTAGTCGCTACTTCTACAGCGATGTAAACAGACTCCGATAAAAGGTGCTCAGTATCGGCAAACGTGGAGGATATANCGATAAAAGGTGCTCAGTATCGGCAAACGTGGAGGATATACTCGTAGAAATGAGCTGCTCTACGGGTTAAGAATTTACATAAAACACGTTTATATTAATCCAGCAGAGATGAATGGCAACTAAGTGGTAGCTAAGAGTAACTAGAGTCATGTTTAGCGTTAATATTTTCTTT